>JANZLX010000004.1:20533908-20556806 GCA_025531955.1 Erythroxylum orinocense | reverse complement strand
TCTCAACATAAGCTACAAGTTTCATGAAGATCATTTTCTCAAATTTGGCCTAAATCAAAAAGTCAACTTTTATCTCTGAAAAGTCAAACTTTCACAATTCTTCATATCTTAACACTTTTTCTCTTTATTTCTTAATTTTCAACTTCCATTTCAAATCAACTCATTCTCTTAAACTTTCATAACCCAAACAAATTTACTCAAATAGCAAAATCCTCAAATCTTTTCTCATTAATTTCTTAAAACACAATTTCATCTATAACATAATACATATACAAAAACATTCATTGAATTTCATTTACTATTTCTAATTTCCACTAAAAATTCAAGGTCCAACACACATAATCATTCACACACTCACGCTTGTTGCTTTTAAACAGTTTACAATTTTTTTTTACTATTGATAGCAAATAAACTCACCTATTTGACAGATAATAACTTGACATGCTGAACTCTTAAAAAATGTAAACAAATAGCTAAGAAATACCTAATAATCTTTAACTATTCAAAGCCTTAATATTTAAGCTTTTGAAAAGGTTCCACGAGCTTCTAGCAAATAATAGTAGCCAAGTTTAATATATATAAGATTATATAATTTGTGAAATTTACTATATAATTTTGTATATTAGAAGAACATTATGTAGCCTAATACAAACTACAAAACTACTCAATCTTTTTACTACATTGGAGAAACTAAAGAAGTGAAGAAAAAGATAATAGATTTCACAATTACAGTAAGAGAATGATCATTGATCTAATGCTGACATCCATAGAAGCCTCATAACAAAGGGTTGTTTTGCTTAACTACATTAATCTAAAGGAAGGCAAAATCACAAAAATGGAGATGGCACCCACCTAACAGAATAAATATTATCTCCCCTTTATCTAAAAGTGAGTTAAATCTATTTTTGAACTAACAAAGATAAGAGTCTAAAGCCCTAAACCATCAAGCAAAGATGTGGATGAAGCTAGACTCGCACGTCACCACACATACAACAAAACAAGAAAACAAAATAATTCCCCAACCAACAATAGAGAGAAGACAAAAATATCTTGACGAAATACAATGGAGAAGATGACGACAACGACCAGAGATGTAGCAACTTGACGAAGAACATGAAGATGACGGATGACGAACGACGGAGCAGATTTAGAGGAGGAAGAACGAAGGAAACAACATGTAGGTGGGGGGGGAAGGGGACTCGGGTAGAGGTTTTAAGAAAACAAAATGATTTCCTAAAGGCATAACATGTTTAAGTACGCTAACAGGGACATTTTATTCAACAAAACATCGCGGTTTCTATTTCGTAAGTGTTGCGAAAAATTTGAACTTTTCATGACATTTTTTAAACATCACAAAAAGCCTTCACAATCCACGACATTTTATTAATAAAACGCAGATTGTCTTATTTTCTTGTAGTGATTTGGTGGAGTTTGCTGGAGGTAAGGATGTTAAAGATGTAGAGTATAAAGAGTCGAAGAATACTACCACACCACTAGGAGAAGAGACCACTATTCCAACAGTAAATAGAGAGATGGACAACCAAAACGTTATGAAAATAATGCCTACTGAGTCATCTATTAGGAGCTTAATGGAAATGATATCTTTTGATGACCTAGTAGACTAGTGGAAGATAGTATCTTACGTGCCACCACAAATCTCTCCATCTCCTCTACAAGATTGACCTATCGGCGTTAAACCAATAAAAAGGTTGAAGTTAAGGAGTAGAGTTAGTAGCCATTTGAGATAGTGACCCATTTGAAGAATCTTAGATATTCTTTAAAAGATATTTACTCTCACGTAAAAAAGGCTAGGTGAATTTTTAGATAAGATCTAAATGATCTTATTTTTGTTTAATTTTATTTCTTATTAATAATGGATGTAAATATGTTCAAAAGTTAAGCATATTATCTTGTGTATGTTCATTTTGTGCATGGAATTGGTTTTTGTGATTCGAGTTGAAGTTTAAAGATTGTGAAGTAAACAAAATCAACTTTTGAATTGATATAAGCACTTAATTACTTAGCATTTTGATGATCATTATGGTTGAACGAGTAATAAAAGTCTATAATGGTATGTTTGATTTTTTGACATTTTTTTTAGATTTTTTTCTTATTTGAGATTTAATAATGGAATTGGTTTGCATAGGACAAGAAATTGTTTATATGTTTGGCAGTTTAATATATGCTAGATACATATTACTTGTAGTATTATTTTCAAAGCATATTGGTTGTATTTTGAATTTGAAGGGTACTTAAAATAAGACTTATTTTTATTTCAGGTTTTATTTCCACTTTTCAAGGATAAGGAGTGAATTTGAAAGAAAATTAGAGCAAATTTGGAAGAATTGAAGGAGAACTTTTAAATATTTCACCTACATTGTGTTAGGGCCATATTCCAAAATGGTCACTTTTGTTTCTCATTTACAGTCCTACACCACCTTGTGTCACCACCTAGTTTAAGAAACACTACATTTACCTGTTCCTATGTCAGTACCTTCTTAACAGTGAACATTTTCAAAAGAAAGTTATAGAATATGTCAAAAACAATATGACCTAGTATTTAGACCCATATCGGGGTCTTGTAACTTATTACAGATTTGGAGTTTTGGATAAAAAGGAAAAGGGAAGAAAAAGAAAGAGAGCTTGTTATCTAAGAAACGATTGGAAAGCATTGGGAAGTTATTTAGAAACCATTATACAATGGCTTTTTTATCAAGATTAATTTCCATTTTATCAAGATTAATTCAACATTAGAGAAGACAAATTTTAAGAAAGATTCATTAAAGATTTCAAGATCTATGACTCTTGATAGCAACCTCTTACTCTTGTTTTTTAGTTCTTATTCTTTGTTTAGTCATAAACTAATTAGGTTATAAATTTAGGTGCGGTGAAACTTAGAATTTATGTATTGAATTAATCTTTGGTTTTATAAAGTTCTAATTTTCTTAAATTTATCCATGTTTTTATAACAAATTTAATTTAAGTAGTGAAAGTGAAAGATTCAAGTATTTGATACATACATCAAGACTTAAGAGATGAGATGAATGGTTAGATCATAACATAGATAAAGATGGTTAAACATGAGCTGAGAAATTCACAAAATTATCCTAGGTTAGGGTAAAACCTATCAAAAGAGTTTATAAAATTAAAAAATGCATTCTTAAGTTATTTTGACTTAAAAGGGATTTCAATTTTAACTAATTGAGAGAGAATATAGTCTAAGTTACAAATTCCTACTAGTCCAAAAAACTAAAATCATGTATTAAATCAAGGTGGAGTCGAATATAATATAAGTATTAGGGAAACATTAACTAAATTTAGTTTATTCATAGATTGATTATTTTAATCATTGCCTTATTTTGGTGTTTATATTTATTATGTACTTTAGTTTCATATATCTTCGATCATAGTCATTAGTCTAACTTATTAAGTTTATAAATAGTTGGTAAGTAATGGATAGTCCTTGTGGGATCAACTCGTAGTTATTTGTGCTAGCTATAATTATATTATGTGCTTGTAGTAAAATATAAAGTATCACTAACACTTACCCCTAAATCATATAAAATGTGGTTAAAAATTATATTTCTAATAGATTAAAGGATATAAAAAGCACCAAGATCTCTAACTTTTAGAGGTAGCCTGTTTTAGGTTGTGTCTTTACACTCCTTAGTTAAAATTATAGTTTTGTACTCCTTATGCCTTCTCTTGCTGGAAAAAATTTCCTTAAAAAACTTGGGTATAAGAAGGCAAATGTTTTAAGAATTAGTATAGGAGATATTGACATATATTTTTTGAAAAAATTCTAGGAACTTCCTAAATTCCTTAGCTAATTTCTAATAAACCAATCTTTGCGCAAATGGTAAAGGAGGCCTATATGGTGTAGGGGGGATATATTTAGGCTTCTTCCTCTTCTCCTTTCTCTTCTTTGGTTTCAGTCTCCTTAACATATGTCTTACCTCCCTTCCTTTACTGTTAAGCTTCTTTAGCTTAGGCTTCCTTAATAACTTGTCACTCCTTAATATCACAGTGTTAAAATGCTCTCTAGTGTTCTTAGGTATACTAGGCAATCAACCAGTTAGTCTAATAGGGGCATTGGCCTATTGGACAATGAGCCTCAAGCCTCTTGCTATGGGTAGCTATAAAATCTACCTCATTGTTAAGCTTCCTAATCTCTTTCTTAAACTCTTCATTCTATTTAGCTTGGGTGGTCAGGAAGTTCTCCAAAAGAGACTTTAAGTTAGGCTTTTAAGGAGGGGTTGTAGGGCGTAGGTTGACAATTAGGTGGTTACCTACTATTTTGAAGGGCAAAGTTAATCCTATTTCCATAGGAGAAGTTAGGATGGTTCATGTAACTAAGATAGGTAGTTAAAAAAGGGTGGTTCTTCTGGTTGGGGTTATTGTCAAAGTTAACCTAATCAATAGTAGAATCATACAAACATGAGTTTCCTAAATGAAAATATGTAGCTAAATGCCCTAGGGATCCATAAATGTCATAAAACACATTAGAAACACCAACAAAGTTGATAGTCATATGGTCAAAATTTTAAGATAAAATGTTAACTTTGCAGTTAAAAGATTCAAGGAATCAAGGTCATACTTACCTAAAACCTTTTTCAGAATAATTATCTCACTGGAACATTGGTAATAGATTTAACTATATCCTCTATCATATTATGTGCTTCATTAATAGATTTGTTCATAAGAGCTCTACTAGTAGCTGCAGCGATATAGATCATCGTCTTGTATGTCACATTATAAAAACTCTAGTCTATTGGTTACATCTCCAATACATGATGGGAACACACCCTTAATAGCTCCTTATGTCTGTTCCAAGCCTTATATAGTGATCCATATTCCCTTTGGGAAAAAGTGGCAATATGACTCCTTATATATATAGTCTTGCTTGGGGGTAAGTACTTGGTTAAGAATGTCTAGGAAAGTTGATCCTATGTGGTGGTAGATGCTTTTAGCAATGCTTTCAACCACAATTTTTGCTTTTTCCATTGAAGCGAAAAGGAATAACCTAAGCTTAATGACGTTTAGGAGACACCATTAAGCTTCAATGCATCACAATACTCCAAAAACATCGATAGATGCAAGATTAGGTCTTCAAACAATAATCTTCCTAAATGATTTTGATGCACCATGGAGAGAAGAGAAGGCTTAAGCTTGAATTTGTTATCTTCAATGCTGGGCTTAGTGATGCCTGAACTAATTACCTAAGAAATTAGTGTGGTAAAGTTCTTCAAAGACCTTATGTTCTCTTTTCTTCTTTCGTTTCTATTTACCTTAAAAAATCTTCTTCTTACATGGCAATATTCCCTAAAATTGTTTGACTTGCATATACAAGAAATCAACTACAAAAGAGAAAAAAGTAAAGAAAATTTAATAAACAAATGATAAAAAGAATAAAACAAAACAAAACAAAACAAAAATTCCTAGTTTAATTAGTTTACAAATAAATTAATATTAACTAATCTATTTCCCAACAACGGTGTCAAAAACTTGATTGTGTTGTTTTACTCTAAGTGCACAACATAGTTATAACTAGCACAAGTGAGTATAGGTTGATTCAATAGAGAATAGGGTTCCTATATTATCACAAATGTAACTATCTAGCTATCTATTACGATTATTTAAAAAGGGAAAAATCACTCATAATACAAAACATAAATTAAAAATTAAGAATAAAGGCAATCTATAGATAAATTAGATTTAGGTAAGGTATTTTCCTAGACTATATTTGACTTCATCCTAGTTTAATGAATGACTTTAGTTTCTTGGATCAGTAAGAGTTCTTAAGTTACAATTATATTCACTATTGGACATATAACCCTTATCCTTGTATTAGTTAACTAAAATCTCTTTCAAATCAAGATAGCATAAGAATGTATTAACTCACTATGCGAACTCTCTTAACAGATTTTATCCTAACTTGGGAAGATCTTGCGATTTTCTCTCGAATAGCCCACACTTAACTCTCTTTATCTTTATTATGATCTACCATACATCTCATCTCTTGAATCTTGATGGATGAATCAAATAATTGAATCTTTCACTTTCACTCCTTTAATTCAATTAATCATTAAAAAAATGGATAGATCACAAGAAATTAGATATTCATTAAATCGAAAGAATTATCAAATATATTACATCCTAGGCTTCATCATACTTAAATCTATAACCTATTTAGTTCATAATCAGACAATTAATAACAACTATAAAGAAAGAAATAAAACAAGAGTAAGAGATCATTGTCATGAGTTTTGAATCTTTAAAGGATATTTGTTGAAATCTAGTATTTCTTCTCATATTATCTTGTTCTTGATCAATAACCATTGTATAATGGCTTCCAATTGGCTTTCCAATGTTTCCGACTGTTAGCCAAAAAGCTCCCTTTTCTTTTCCTATCCCTTGCTTTAATTTTGAAGCCCTAATATTTAACGAGCTACCCGACTCTAACACACGACCATAACATGGGTACGTGTTGCATGTCATGTATGAACACAGGGATATGTGTGGCTGCGAAGGAGAAGCAAAAGCTGCCACATTGGAACACTAACTTAATATAACGGCATGTAGGTGTCAATCGTTCTTAAATTCTTCCAAGTCTACTGACTCAATTCTTCTCCAAATTCGTTTCTTCTCTTGGAGAGGTAGAAATATGATATAAAATGAAAAGCTTCTCATTTTAAGTACCAAATCCTCTAAAGTAGTTTAAAACACATGCAATATACTATAAAAATAATACTAAAATAATGTATGTGACGACCTTTTATTATTTGTTTATGCTAATGCTATTTCGATTTGAACTCTCTAATACTCTCAACGAATTTGATTCATTCTGGTTTTTCTATGATTGCAAACAAATCTTCAATATATTTATCTGTCCGTAGCCCCTGCCTAAAGTGTGATGGTTTTAGTATGGATGTCTACCAATAAGCTATTTAGGATTGTCATTGATGACTTCAAGGCTCAGATTATATGATTTTTATTCACCAAGTGGAGAAAAGGATAAATTTATGCACAGTTAAATTTTCGTTTCATGCAAGACGGCTGTCACATTTTCCAATCATCTTATCTTTTATTGTCATCAAGTAACCGTTAAAACATATGGAGAATGTATTGGAATACTTTGTATGAACATCAGCGTAGCTAAATGAAAGGACTTCAGCAAACTTAAGAGAGAGGGAAGACTAGGGATAAGGCAAATAAGTTGTTCCCAAAAAAGAGAAGATACCCAAACATTTTGGTTCAAGTGAATACATTCTAAATATCCAGTGGACAAAAGCTACGGACATTTAAAACCTAGTTCCAGGATCTCTTGATCATGGATAAAGATGTTGAAAATCAGAGATAGCATGAGCTTCAACAAATATTAGAAAATAGGAAATGGATAGAACACCTTCATTCAATTGGCACAATTTGGAATCTCTTAAAAGGAAAATCTTCTGCAATATGTTTATTATATCAGGACTCCTATGTAACTCATGATCACTTGCAATTTTAGTGCTACGCCTCTTTATCTTGAAAATTTAATGCACCTTTATAATGTCAGATGGAAATCCACCATAGCCTAGGCATCATCAAACCTTAACCAGCAGTTTACATCTAAAACTTTCCCAAGTTGTGCATGGTATTAGGCAGGAGGGGAGCAACAGAGCCTTCAAGTTAAAGCATAAAACTGCTCGAGCATTGCTAAACTAGATTGTCAAATGGATGGGAGAAGCTTGAATGCCCGAGGGAATTAAGAGTTGCCTTGATTCTTAAGTAACCACGAAGTAGAACCTATGAATAACCCCCAATCAATTCCCCTTACAGCTGGTGGCCTTTCGGCTTACCAATTACCAAGTTCATTTCCTTTATTAAGCTTTAGGTAGTGCTAAGGAGCGAGCTCCTGTTTCTTGCTCACTGGTCTTCCCTTGGGACTCCAGATAAGCTGGGACTTCTGATCAGAAATCCCTTCCCTGCTTGAGCTGTATCTTTCAAACATGTTTTTGTTTGTGATGCACTCTCTTCTTTTCTTTTTTGGCTATAATAAAGCTTATTACTTGCTAGAAAATTAAAGCTGTAATATCCAAATAAATAACTACACAAGATTGCACCAGCGTTATAGTATGTTGGATCATACGTCATTCGCTAATAAATTGGAAATACTTTTTAGTTCCTAAAATACCCATCATTAATAGAGAACCATCCACTTTGTCAACTTTTAGCTTCCTGTGGCCTAAGTTTACATGATTTATGCTCATTAAAATCAGTTTTTGGCATACTACCAAAAAAAAAACCAAAACCAAAACAAAAACAAAAACAGAAGATTAAGCTTAATGGAATTCCCTGCTGATGCACTTATGTAAATGACAGTGTCATCTCAATCCTGGTTTCCGCCTTCTTGTACTACATCTGCAGCCAAACTAAAGCTCGAGCACAAGGCCGATAGGACAGTGATCACTACCAAGAATGTCAGGAAGAATGTACGAGTCATGAACATAGTCTGCTATGGATTCGGATGCAAGAAAGTAATCAAGTCGCCAGCCTGTTAAAAATTTTTGAATTGAATAAGATTGAAAATGATTCTCAAACTTCAGGTACGGTAAATGTTTAAAATTCTTGAATTAAATAAGATTGAAAATAATTCTAAAACTCCAGGTACAGTAAAATATTAAGAATCGACCTTTATAGTTGACAAGAATTAGGTAAACAATGCATTTAACTTCTAAGGCATCCTATACTTTCTTGGGAATTAAGGATCCTGCAATAAAATGCATTCTCAAAATATTCCTTACTAGACTGCAGCATTCTTGTGATGTTACTTTTCAATTATCTTTTAAGGAGGTGGTTCAAAAATCTGAGGATGCATATTATTAAATAAATTACATTAAGGAATGTATTGGATTAGATACCTTTGTTAGTTTTGCGTAGTCCGTGCCGGTAGGACCAATATGTATAACCAACAACATTGGGGTGTTGTCTTCTGAATGTATCCACAAATCCCCTTGACAAGAAGTTTGCTCCAAATGATTGTCTTTCTTCATCTGTAAACCCAGCACTTCTTCTGTTTCCCTAGGATTTAATGCAAAAATTAAAAAGTCAAATACATAAAATTCTGATTTGTTTGCTGCACTGACGGTGAGTAGAATGCCCTCTCATTCATATATTTAAGTATTTGTAGAAATTTCCATATGTTACCGCTTAATGGAACAAAAAAAGATCCTATTATCCCTAACTACTTATTTTGCTCCTGTATTCAACATAGCAGAGCACTATAAGGAATTGGAATAAACAGTTTGTTTCTGCGCTCATTCCCTCATTTCACCTAACGCTCAAAAAGGAAGATGGTATTCATATATACTATCACAACAACTATAGTTGACAAATACAGCACCTTAAGTTATTATATATGTCGCACAATACAAAATTTATCTAAAATCTAAAATCCACACCAAACAATTCTAAAGAGGCCGGAAAACATGCCCCTGATCATTTTACAAGCTGCATTACATTTGTGTCAACGTAAAGTGGAAAGAGAAATATCTATCCACCTAGAGTGGGATATTGCAATCTCTAGTTTTTAACAAATGGCAAGAACAACTAAGAAAATGACATTCTTTTGAACAAATTTCCAGCAAACCAACACTTTGACAAAAATTCCCAAATGCAAAGCTAGCAAATTAGAAGATGCTATTTGATATAGACAGAGAATGATCAAAGTGACTAAAAAGCTGTCAAGTGTCAACCATTATAAACCCATAAAATTAAAATCCTTTCTCTTATTGCTCTGTTACAACATGTAGACAAAACCCTAATCCTCTCAAGATTGTATATAGCAAATCCAAAATGACAAGTAAATGAACTCTTGATGGTATTATGGCATGTCAGAATATCAGTTATTTCAATCATGCACAACACTAAACTGAAAATGGCTTACTGCAGGATTGTAAATATCTATCTCCTGATGAGCACAATTCAGATCACCACTCAAAATGACAGGCTTTGTCTTTTCCAACTCCTGCATAGTCCACACGAAGTGCAAAATGGAGTAAGTTCCTACCAGACATGGTGCATCACTGTCATATCTAATTAACAAATAATATCTGGCACATATAATATAAACACTACAAATAAGTCGAAATGAATGTTTCTATATTAAAGGGGAAAGGGGGAGATAAAGGAGCTATAGAACTTTTGTTGTAGTAGAATATAATAACAATTCGTGAAGTGGCTATTCAGTTTCACTTCTACTTTTTTATTGTCACTAATTTTTCGTTCTCCCTATTTTATTTTATTTACTTTTAACAAAAAGCAAAACATGTTTGATTGTTAATATCAATGTAACTATACTTTTATTAATGATAACAATTAAACATTAAATAAAAATTAGGGATAAATTGATTTTATTAATATATTATTTATTATTTTAATCTCTTATATTTGATTAAAAATAAATAAATAAGTAAAATTTAATAAAATTGCTATTATTTAGAATTTAATATTTAAATTTTTCATAAATAAATATATTTACAAGAATTTTAAGATATTTTAAATATAATTATCAAATTTTTTTTCTTAAATTTTAAATTAATTTTAAGATTAAATTAAATTAAATATAGAAACTATATGATTCATAATTATTATAGTAATTAATATTAAATAGATAAATAGTATATATTTAGTTAATAGTAAAATAATATGATACCAAAACTAATTTCTATGATTTTTATAAGATATGAAAATAAGAAAAAACAAAAACCAAAAATAAAAAATAAAAAATAGAAACTCAACAAAACAAGTATTTCACTAAGTTTGAAACAAGAATAGAACATCAAAAATAGTATTGGAACCAAACACGTCTTAAAATGAAATGAAATTTAGATGTAAGGACATTATTGTTGAAGTACTTCACAAACTTCCTAAAATAAATATTTTTTAAATCATTATTCTCCAAACATGAAAGTATAAATTTTCAAGAGAATATTTTTTACTTGTTTGAATTTTTCATGTACTCTACAAGTACATCAACAATCAAGATTTTGTTAATCTTAAAAACGATATTGATTATGATAAAATATTTCAAAAATCCAATCCATCGTATTAAAATCAATCAATCAACATGAGTAACAAATAGAAAGTTGAAAGACCATCACGCAAAATTTAAAAAATATATAGTTTTCCTTATTAGAAAAGGGAAGTATTTTTTTGGTTTGTCTTTATTTGTTTAAGATTTAAATCTATTATAGAATAATAAGAATCCTATCTGAGTAGGATTCAACTTCTATTTGGGTATTTTGAATTAGAGTCCTAATTTAAGTACAATTAGGATCAAGAGGACAAAATGATTCAATTTCGAGAGGAAGAGAAGAGATTTTTTGGGCTAAAAATTTGTAGAAGTATAATGCTTTCTTATCTAAGAGTGATTCTTAGATTCCAAAGATGAATCTAAACATAAGTATGACACTTAATTGTTTATACACCCTACAAGTAATTTCTAGGGTTATTTGTTAGGACCAATAACAGAAACATAAATAAGCCTAGGATATGGAGAGTATACTCGAGGAGAAAGAAAGAGGGGGCTGAGAGGAATGAGTTTAAAGAGTTAGTTAGTAGGGAGGGGCTGAATTGGCACAAGGGTGGGATTATAACAGAATGTATGGATGAGTAGTTGAAAGGGCAGAGCGAAGGGAGAGAGGGGACATTGGGGAAGAAAGAAGAGAGAAGAGTGATACTATAGAGGGGACATTGGGGAAGAAAGGAGAGAGAGGAGTGATACTATAGAGGGGACATTGGGGAAGAAAGGAGAAAGAAGAGTGATACTATAGACAGAGAGAATCTGTATTCTCCATGAGGAGCATTTGCAGCTCTAGAAGAAGAGGTGTTCAATAGAATCACCTTGTAATGTCAGTGGCGATCTTTTATTATAATCAGTAATATACACTATCTCTAGCATACTAAGCTAGAGTTCTATCATTATTAGTATAAAGTTAGTAAATCTTTATGCAACCAATTTTTAAAATTTTCTTTTTCATCAATTTTAATAGAGAAACATTCATAACACTTATCTTTTTGCAAACGGTCTTCTTATTTCAATTCTCAAGTAGTGTGGAAGTTGTTTTCTACTCATCCTACATCAATTTGGCATTAAAGCTGGAATTGAGCAATGGCAACATGTGGCGGAAGGACATATAAAGGACTGCTCAACGACCAAAAGTAAGATGGACTGATTTTACAAATTCTGGAGATACTGGATAGCCTTGATACTCATTTTCAAGGTAGCACAAACCCTATAAGTAATCTAATTGGCCAGAACACTGAACTAGTGAAGATGGGAATGATTCTAACAGCATGGCTGAAGTTAATGAAGGAAAATAAAATAAGAAAAGTTGGAGGGCAATGAAATCAATTTGTCATGCTAGAGAGCATGGATAATAACTTTTAGTTGTCAAGGTCAACTTTCGTTAAGTTGAGGAGCATGATGAAAAATTAAAAAAAAATAGAATTAGTGTTCCTTACTTATCTTGATTTTTCCTTATTGGTTTAGGATTTGGGTGTATTAGAGAATAATAAGTATCCTTATTAGAGTAAGATTTAATATCTATTTGGTATGTTGAGTTAGATTCCTTATTTAATTAGGATTAGAATCAAGAAGACAAAGTATGTATATAGGACCGAATGTTTCAACAATGAGGAGACGAGAGACGTTTTAGGTTACAAGTTTGTGAAAGTGTGTTGCTTTTTCATCTAAAAGTTATTCTTAGATTTTAGGCATTATTCCTAAATACTGGACATGATGCGCAATTCTTTATGAGCCCTAGAATAGGAATCACGAGTGTGAAGCTAGTAAACCTTTATTCATTTTCGCTAATATTAAAAACAAACATCAATATCTATTATTACATTTATCCCATTTTTTACCTTTTCTACATGTGATAATCATCTTATTGCAATTTTCAAGTAGCGTAGGAGACGTATCTACCCTACGTTGGTATCTATGCTTGGATTCAACGATAACAACATGTGGTGGAAAGGCATATAAAAGACTATTCAACAATCAAAAGTAAGACATTGATTTTATGACGTTCATTTTCAAGGTGGTAAAAACGCCACTATAAAGAGCCTAGTTTTCCAAAATGCTAAGATATTAGTTCAGTTGTAGTGCAAGGAAACCAATTTGTTGATAAGTTGGAGTGCAATAGAGATCATGCATAATAACTTTTAGTTCTCGAGGTTGACTTTCGTCAAGTCAGAGAGAATGAACCAAAATAAAAAAAGAAACTTTAGCTTTCCTTATTAGAAGAGGAAAGTGTTCTTATCTTAGTTTGTCCTTGTTGGTTTAGGATTTTAACTCTGTGACTTTAAAGAAGTAATTTTATTATATATAGAGTATGTACAGAGCAGTGCTTTATATATAAAAAGTTGTTAGCCTAATATAGAATACAATCCCTATAATCAAGTTATACATAATTAGAATTATTCATAGAATCATGCAATAGAATCATAATCCCTAGAATTAAGGATGTAATCTATAACACTCCGCCTTAAGTTGAAGCATAGATATTAATTATGCCCAACTTGTTACAAATATAATTGACCCGAACTCCATTCAAAGCTTTTTTAAAAATATCTCCAAGTTGTTCTCCGGTCTTGACATATCTTACAGATATAAGTTTTGTTGGATCTTTGCTCGAACAAAGTGGCAATCAATCTCTATGTGTTTAGTTCGTTCATGCAATATAGGATTAGATGCAATATGTAGGGAAGCTTCATTATCACACCAAAGTGTGGCCGGTTTTGAGACTGTAAGGCCAATTTTAGAAAGAAGTTGGTTAGCCATATGATCTCACTCGTGGCTTGTGCCATTGCTCGATATTCAGATTCTGCACTTGATTTGGACACAACATTTTGCTTCTTATTTATCCATGAGACTAAATTCCCTCCAACAAACACGCAATATCTAGTTGTGGACTTTCTGTCAACTTTGGAAATAGCCCAATTAGCATCCGAAAAACATTCAATACTAGTGTGCCCATGATTGTTGTATAGTATCCCTAGACCAAGAGCTCCCTTTAGGTAACATAGGATCTACTTTAGGATAGCCCAGTGATGAATAGTTACAGATGACATAAATTGACTTAAAATGCTAACTGGATATGCAATATTAGGACGAGTCACTGTTAAATAATTTAGTTTTCCAACTAATCTTCTGTATTTCTCGGGATCTTCAAACAGGTCTCTTTTAGAGAGTTGTAGATTCGGAGTCATTGGAGTACTGCATGGCTTAACTCCCAATTTTCCAGTCTCAGTTATTAAATCTAGAACATACTTTATTTAGGACAGAAAAATACCTTTCTTGCTCTTCGTCACCTCTACTCCCAGAAAATATTTCAAGGGCCCTAAGTCCTTGGTCTGAAACTAGTTGTGAAGAAAAGACTTTAAAGATGAGATGCCCACATGATCACTTCCAGTAATAACAATATCATCCACATAGACAACAAGAAGAATAATTCCAGATGCAGAGTGTCTATAAAAAACAGAGTGATCCGATTTACTCTAATTCATTCCAAATGCTTCAATGGCCTAGCTAAATTTTCCAAACCAAGCATGGGGGCTCTGTTTTAAACTATATAGAGATTTCCGAAGACGACAAACTTTACCAGACTGCCCCTGAGCAACAAAACCAGGTGGTTGCTCCATGTATACTTCCTTATGGAGATCACCATGGAGAAAAGCGTTTTTGATATCTAACTGATGCAGTGGCCAATCATAAGTAGCGGCCAGAGAGATGAATAGGCGAATGGATGTCAATTTGGCTACAGGTGAAAACGCATCAAAATAATCAATACCATAAATTTGAGCATAGCCTTTTGCAACACGCCGAGCTTTGAGCCGGTGTACTGAGCCATCAAAGTTAACTTTAACTGTGAAATACCCATTTACAACTAATGACCTTCTTACCAATAGGTAATGGTACCAATTCCCAGGTACCATTGGCATCTAAAGCATTCATCTCTTCCATCATAGCATCATGCCAACCAGGGTGAGATAACGCCTAATGGATAGTCTTTAGGATAGTGATAGAATCAGGGGAAGCAATAAAAGAACATGAGGAAGAAGATAAATGATCATAAGAAACAAATGATGAAATAAGGTCGATGCACTGACGTTTACCTTTGCGAAGAGCAATTGGGAGATCATCAGGTGATGGATCTGATGGCGAAGAAGAATTGGATATGGGGCGTGTATTAGGATGATTTCGTCGTTTAGAGTAGACAAAACGAAGAGGTGGCGGTTGTGTAGGCGTAGCCTTGGTAGTTTGAAAGGTGACTTCATAAACAAGCAAATCATCATTAGCCTCCGTTCCTGAGACTGAAGAGTGAGGAAAGAAAGGAACCTGTTCTGGAAAGGTAACATCAGCTGAAACAAGATATTCGTTAAGAGTGGGACAATAGCAACAATACCCCTTTTGTAGACGGGTATAGTCGAGAAAAACACATTTTACAGACTTGGGGTCTAACTTAGAAATTTGAGGACGTGTGTCTTGAACAAAGCAAGTACTACCAAAAATGTGTGGTGGAATATCAAACAAGGGTTTAGAGGGAAAGCGGACAGTAAGGTATCTCACCGTGAAGGACAAAAGAGGGCATACAATTAATTAAAAAATAGGCTATGGAGATTGCATCAGCCCAAAAGGATTTAGGAACTTTCATTGGAAATAATAGTGTGCTCTCGCAGTTTCAAGGAGATGGCGATTTTTTCTCTTAGCCACGCCATTTTGAGGAGTATCAATGCATGAGGATTGGTGGAGAATACCATGTTGGATCATGCAGGACTGAAATGGTGTAGAGAAGTATTCCTTGGCATTATCACTTCGTAAAGTGCAGATTGAGACATTAAACTGTGTTTTAATCTCAGCACAAAAGGCAGAAAAATGAGAAAATAATTCAGAACGATTTTTTCATGAGATAAAGCTAAGTTACACGAGAGAAATCATCAACAAATGTCACAAAATATTGAAACCTAGTTTTGGACATAATAGGGCATGGGCCCCAAACATCAGAGTGTACTAATTCAAATGGGGAACTAGCCCTTTTATTGATTTGAGGAAAAGAAGATAGACGATGGTGCTTAGCAAACTGACAGGACTCATAATCTAAAGAAGATACATTATGAAATTAAGGACAAAGTTTCTTCAACAAGGGTAAAGATGGATGTCCTAACCGACAATGGGCTTGAAATAGGGTCAAGACACTAGGGCAAGCAATGGGTTTAGGTATTGAGGCATCCAGAACATAGAGACCTCCTGATTCCACTCCTCTACCAATAGTCTTCTTCGTCATAAGATCCTAAAAAATACAATGATCAGGAAAGAATGAGATACAACAATTTAAGGTACGAGTGAGTTTACTCACAGATAATAAATTAAAGGTGAGTCCAGGTAAATTTAAGACAGATGTTAGGGACAAAGAGGAAGTAGGATAGACCGTGCCAGACCCAATAACAGAGGAAGTGGAGCTGTTAGCTAATATAACATAAGAAGGAGATGAGTGTCTAGAAAAAGTAGAAAAGAGGCTAGAATTACCTATCATATGATCTGAGGCACCAGAATCAATGACCCATTGGGTGGAATAGCAGTAATAGGTGAGGATGAATGCTTCAGTGCTTCTTGAGATTGAGTGAACTTGGCAAATTCCTAAGTAGATACAGTAATAGTCTTCTCAGTAGATAATCTAGGTGCATCAGTAGCTACAATGTGGGCGGAATGTGATTTTTGAGATTTATTATGTAGCTTCCGACAGGTGTATTTAGTGTGACCAGGCTCATGACAATATCGACAGATGATTCCTCTTGCATCTTGATTCTTATTGCTCCAATTTCCACTATTTTGATTGTGATGTTTATGAGATGATTTTTTAGAGTCGAATTCATGAGTTTGACTCACAAGAGCACTAGAATTCTGAGTAATAGGAGGAGCAAATGAATTAATGTCTGTGCGAAGTATCCAAGTAAATACCTCATACAGGGAGGAAAGTTCGATACTTGACAGAATATGAGATTTAGCAACATCAAACTAAGAATTTAAACCAGCCAAAAAACTCATAACAACCATCTGTTCCCGTTGAACTTGTTCGACCTTGATATCAAGACTAAATGGGAACAGAACATTTAATTCCTCGTAAATCCTTTTAAAATTCATAAAATACAACAGAAGAGATTGATCATGTTGCTCAGCTCTATAAAAACCTTTGCATATTTCATAAATTCGAGATATGTTCCCTTTGCTAGAGTATAAGAATTCCAGATAATCCATTAATTCCTTAACATATTCGCAATGATTTGATGAGACAGATGACAGCAATATCGATAGAATTTCGAATCTCTAAGAATAAACAAGCATCATCACGTAGCCACTCCCAGCGAGTGTCGCCCAATGGGGGATCATCGGTGAGATAATTATCCTTCGAGATACTCCATAGGTAAATCCGAATTGTTTTGCACCACTCAAAATAATTGTGCCCTGTTAATTTATGTTTTGTACAACACATAAATGACATCTGCTACAACTAAACTCTTATCGTCAGCCATAATGAAACGAATAATGGATATACACGAGAAACTGGAGTGGAAAATAAGAGAAAAGAGAACTAGAAACGTACGAATAGCACACACAGGAACAAAGGAACTTGCTGCACACAAAAGTTCAAAATAGGTTGAACCAAAATCAACGTCTCCGCACACAAGTCAAGGCAGCATCTGGACAGTAAAAAGGAGTGGCATCTCGGCACGTGCGTGGCGTGTCAGAGTCAGGGATGCTGTGTTGCCACCGATGAGGGTGATCGGAGGTCGCCATGCTGCAACACCCGCTGTCATGTTCCGGCGCATGAGAGGGAAGCCGAGACTGCTGGCGGCATGTGTGAGACACACACAGGTCTTCTGGTGGGTGGACGATGAGCGAAGGCCAGTCGGCAGGCGGTGGTTCTGATGGTGCTAGTAGTGAGGGAAGTTGTCCACTCAAAAATGGGTGACCTAAGAAAAGTACCCAAAACCTATCCACTGGACAGTGAATCTGCACACTAACAGATGAAAAAAAAAAAACTGAAAGAGACCTAAGGCCCTGATACCATGTGTGATAGAACCTATAGGGAAGAGGATGACTTAGAGAATGTGTTATGAGGCCAAAACTTTATAAGAAGTATCAGCGTTTCCAACATGGCAAGTTCAGAAGACAATCCAATGTGGCATCCCACTAAGCAGCTATTTTAATTAATTACGTGTTTCCTTTATTTCTTTTACTTGGTCACAGTTAGTTCCTGTTTCCTTGTGTTAGTGGGATAGCAGTTAGAGTAGTCAGTAGTTTGGAAATTCCCTAAGGCTTTATCAAGCCATGTTGGTACGAACTCTGGCATTGATTATTTTTTTCAGAAATTATAAACTCGAGTATTCACTCACAAAGGTCCCGGGTTCCCTTACGAGCCGGAAAACATAGGTAGGCCTAAGAAAACACCAGCAAAGCCGAATTCTAGACCCCAAACCAGATCCTCTCGTAACATTTTGGTATCAGAGCCAGGAGTTATGGGGGAGTCGGTTCAGCAGCAATTGGATACGATTCTAAAGATGATGTGGGAAGAGAAGGAAGCGAACAAGGAAAGAGATCGCAAAAGTGCGGCGAGAGATCTCAGAATTGAGGAATTATCGAAGGAGTTAGCAGCCTCTAAACTGGAAGGTTCAATGGTGGGGGAGCGAACTAATCGTGACAAACATAATGATGGAGAAGCAAGCTCACGAACCAAGCCCCAATTAGAGAATCATACAACCTCCAAAGTGTCGAAGCTTACCTTCCCAAAGTATGACGGCCAAGAAGATCCCTTGGGTTGGCTCAATCGGTGCGAATACTTCTTTCGTCACCAACATACTCATGAAGGAGAGAAGTTGGAACTAACCTCCTTCCACATGGAGGGTGATGCCCAAATTTGGTACATGCAATTGGAGGAAGATAACCCAAACTTGTCTTGGGAAGAATTCAAGCGTTTATGTAATCTGAGGTTTGGTCCGGCCATTCATAGTCAGAAATTGGGTGAGTTGTCGAAGCTTAAACAAGTTGGGCCAGTGAATGAGTTTTGTCGAGCATTTGAACAACTGGTTTCAAGAGCAGGTCCACTTGATCAATGGCAGAAAGTGGAGATTTTCATCAGCGGCCTAAAGGATTACATTGCTGTTGACGTAGAACTCTAGCACCCTCAGGAGCTGTCATCGGCCATGAGTCTGGCGAAGCTTTACGAGCGTCGAAATCAAGCGCCCAGAAGTTTTGAACCACGGAGGATGAAGCCACCAGAAATTTCGTCTTTCCCCACTGCCAAATCTCAAAATATTCGACGATTAACGCCAGGGGAAATGGAGGATCGTCGTAAAAAAGGGCTCTGCTTCAATTGTGATGAGATGTTTGTCAGGGGCCATCAGTGTAAGTGTCTATTTTGGATTGAATTTTGTGAGGAAAGCGAGGAAGGCAGCTGGGATTATGAACAAGAACACACTGAGCAGCCCAAAATTTCGCTCAATGCTATTACTGGAAAGGGTGGCAGCAAACCATGAAAATACCAGGGAAGCTGAATGGGAAACCGATTACAGCCTTGGTTGATTCGGGAAGCACACATACCTTCATCGATTCTTCTTTATTGGGAAGATGAGAGCGTACTCTGGAATTGAAAGAGGGTGCTAGGGCCAAAGTGGCAAGTGGGGAGATGGTCGATTGCTTGGGAAGCTGCAACAATGTAAGAATTGAGTTCCACAACGTCACAATAAAGGTGAATCCATGGATTCTTAATCTGGGTGAGGTTGATGTGGTCCTTGGAGTTAATTGGCTCAAAACTTTAGGGCCTATTTTATGGGACTTTGAGGAATTGTGGATGACATTTAAGGTTGAGGCCCAGCCCATTACCTTGCACGGATTTAGAGAAAAGAATCCAGTTAAACCTCTGGAGATGAAGGCAATGTCAATGACGAACAATAATTCACAGCAAATCCAGACACTTCTTTCTTCCTTTCCAAAAGTTTTCGATGAGCCACACGGATTACCGCCTTCTCGCCGTTGTGATCATCGAATTCCTCTGGAGCCAGGGGTGAAGCCAGTGGTGGTCCGTCCCTATCGTTATCCCCATGCCCAAAAGGCTGAGATCAAAAGGCAGTGCACCAAGTTGCTACAACAAGGGATAATTAGACATAGCAACTCTCCTTATTCTTCACCGGTAATTTTGGTTCCTAAAACCGACGGATCATGGCGTATGTGTGTTAATTATCGGGCGCTCAATTCCAAAACAGTGAAGGATAAATTTCCCATTCTAGTGATCGATGAATTATTGGAAGAATTACATGGTGCTAAGGTTTTTTCCAAACTGGATTTAGCCTTTGGTTTCTACCAGGTCCTCATGTGGGAGCCTGATGTTGAAAAAACAGCCTTTTGAACTCATCATGGTCACTTCGAATTCCTTGTTATGGCGTTCGGGTTAACCAATGCTCCATCCACATTTCAGTCTCTGATGAACGAGGTATTCTCTCCGTACCTTCGAAAGTTTGTATTGGTATTTTTTGATGATATACTAGTATATAGCTCTATAGAGGCTGAGCATATTGTTCATTTACGAATGGTATTTGAGATGCTGACGAAATATCAGTTGTTCCTTAAACGGTCCAAGTGTGCTTTTGGGAAAATGGAAATTAATTATCTGGGACATGTAATTTCTGGCGAAGGGGTTACAGCAGAGAAATTAAAAATAGAGGCAATGTTAAACTGGCCAAAACCAACAACCATTAGAGGGCTTCGTGGGTTTCTTGGTTTGACTGGTTACTATCGGAAGTTTGTTAAAAACTGTGGAGTCATTGTTGCACCCTTGACCGCTATGCTTCGAAAGAATTCTTTCCGATGGACAGACGACGCAGCAGTGGCTTTCGAGAAGCTTAAGTCGGCAATGACTAGCACTCCAGTACTAGCTCTCCCTGATTTCTCCACAGAGTTTATTATTGAGTGTGATGCTTGTGACACGGGCATCGGTGCAGTCCTCTTGCAAGAACAACATCCGGTTGCCTTCTTCAGGCGTGGTCTTCCCGATCGGCATCGTAGTCTTCCGGTGTATGAGAAGGAATTGATTGGGTTGGTGCAAGCTATTAAACATTGGCGCTCATACTTGTGGGGCAGTCATTTTGTGGTGAGGACAGATCACTATAGCCTTAAGTTTCTATTGGAACAAAAGCTCCTCACTCCTTCGCAGCAACATTGGGTCAGTAAAATTCTGGGTCACGACTTTTCAGTGGAATACAAAGCTGGCAAGTCTAGCTTGGTTGCAAATGCGTTGTCTCGGAGAGATGAGGACAAAATTGAAATTAATGCAGTTTCCATGCCACAATTGAGCCTTTTCGACGCTATTCGTAGCGAGCAACAAATTTCAGACGACATTCAAAAGCTGATTACGGGAGTTCAGGAGGGTACAACAGGGGGACAATGGTCTCTCAAAAATGGGCTGTTGTTCTTTAAAGGCCGAGTTTATCTGCCTCTCCGGTCACCTTCCATTCACTTGATTCTTTCTGGAGTACACAATCAGGGGCACGAGGGTTACCAAAAAACACTATTTCGTGTTTCGAGGGATTTTCATTGGAGTGGCTTGAAGAAAGATGTCCGAGAATTCATCAAGTCCTGTGGTGTTTGTCAGCGACATAAAACAGAAAACCTTCACCCTGCTGGGTTTTTACAGCCTTTGTCAGTTCCGACACAAATATGGGCTGACATCTCCATGGATTTTATAGACGGCTTGCCTCGTTCATTTGGTAAAAACGTTATCCTTGTTGTTGTTGATCGTTTGTCCAAATATTGCCATTTGATTGCCATTGCTCATCCCTATTCAGCTGTAAGTGTTGCCAAGGTTTTCTTTGACTATGTGGTTAAATTGCATAGGTTACCTGAAACAATAGTCCCTGATAGAGATGTGACTTTCACCAGTGCATTTTGGAAGGAATTGTTCCGTTTGAGTGGCACTCAGTTGTGTTTCAGCTCAGCTTATCATCCACAATCGAACGGACAAACTGAGGTAGTGAATCGAATTGTGGAGGTTTATCTTCGTTGTTTTACTAGCTCACAGCCCACTAAATGGGTAAACTGGTTGGCATGGGTGGAATATATGTATAACACAAGCTTCCATTCTGCACTCAAGGCTACTCCTTTTGAAGTGGTTTATGGCAGGCCACCCACTAAGCTTTTGTCTTATTGTCCGGGGCTGGCTAAGACAGAAGCGGTGGATCAGGCGTTAAAAGAGAGGGATGAGGTGTTGCTGGTCCTGAAGGAGAATTTATTACACGCACAGAGACAAATGAAGAAAGTGTATGATTCGAAGCATAGGGACCTGGAGTTTTTGGTGGATGATTTAGTTCTTCTCAAATTGCAGCCTTACAGACAACTTTCTCTCGCTCGGCGCAAGAATCAGAAGCTGTCCGCCAAGTTTTACGGGCCATTTCGTATTCTAGAGAGGATTGGTACAATGGCCTATAAATTGGATTTACCTTCAGACTCAAAGATTTACCCAGTGTTCCATGTTTCTAGTTTGAAGCGATATACTCCTGAGAGCCAAGAACAATTCTTTCCATTGCCAGAATTTGTTCCTCCAAACCTAGCGCCACTTCCTGCAGCTGTTATTGCCCGCCGCACCAGATACAACATTGCAGAGATATTGATTCATTGGGATGGGAAATCTCCAGCTGATGCCTCTTGGGAACCGGTATCGGATTTTCAGTCCAAGTTCCCTGACTTCCAGCTTGAGGGCAAGCTTCGTTTGGAGGGAGGGAGTGATGTTATGAGGCCAAAACTTTATAAGA
This sequence comes from Erythroxylum orinocense, assembly GCA_025531955.1. NCBI lineage: Eukaryota > Viridiplantae > Streptophyta > Magnoliopsida > Malpighiales > Erythroxylaceae > Erythroxylum > Erythroxylum orinocense. Next base: position 20,533,958 of record JANZLX010000004.1, on the reverse strand, counting down.
AGTATCAGCGTTTCCAACATGGCAAGTTCAGAAGACAATCCAATGTGGCA
>JANZLX010000004.1:20516670-20528663 GCA_025531955.1 Erythroxylum orinocense | reverse complement strand
ATGAATTCCTCCTTTGCTTTACACATAACTAATTGCCAATAATTTCTCATTTAATAGTCCTAGCTTACAGAAAGGTTCGGGGTCCAACACTTTCTAGTTTATGGTCATCCACATAGATCCTCGATTCTGGCATCACTGACCACGTCATTTGTTCCTTAAATTTATTTTCAGCCTACAAAACAGTAGATTCTATGACTATCAGATTACCAAATGGCAACTTTGTACCTATCACACACATTGAAACAGTCAATATTTCTTCGATTACTCTTACCAATGTGCTTTTTGTGCCTATATTTTCATTTAACTTAACTTCAATCAGCAAGCTTACTAGTTCTTATCCATGTCAACCGATCTTTGCACCTCATTCTTACGAAATTCAGGACACCAAAATTATGAAGATGATTGGTTTTGCTAAACAAGTCAATAGTCTCTATCACCTATCTACATCATTCCCAGATAACGCCTCACTTCTCTGTCATGTTTCCTCACCTCATGAAAATTTATGGCACAAAAGACTAGAGCATATTTCTAATAAAAGGCTACATACTTTGTCTAGAATAGATTCTATTTTTATTTTTCAAAACATAGACCAATGCGATATTTGCTATTTTTCCAAACAAAGAAGATTGTCTTTCCATCCTAGTATTTCAGTTGCAAAAGCTTGTTTTGATTTAATACACAATGATATTTGGGGTTCCTATCATACTCCATCTATTCTTGGTTATAAGTTCTTTCTAACTATTATGGATGACCATAGCAGAATAATATAGATATATATATGATGAGACACAAATCAGAAACCAGAGATCTAATAAAAAGATTCTGCTCTTATGTTGAAAGACAATTTAGGAAACAGTCTAAACGCATTCGCACTGATAATGATGTGGAATTTTCCATTACAAATTTTTACAAAGAAAAGGGAACCTTGCATGAAACTACATATGTTGAAAAACCACAATAGAATAGAAGAGCTAAAAAGAAGCATCAACACATTTTGAATATAGCAAGAGCTCTAAAAATGCAAGCCAGTCTACCTAGAAAATTATAGGCAGATTACAATATGCAAGCTGTTTAATTAATCAATCGCATTCCTTCTCCTTTATTATCTAATCAATCTCTATATTCTATCTTATTTGGTACTAATCTAGATTTGATAGCCTTAAAGGTATTTGGTTGCCTTTGTTTTGCTTCCACCAAAAAAGAAATAAAGGAAATTTTGATGCAAGGGCAAAGAAATGTGTCTTTCTCGGTTTTTCTACAGGCACCAAATGATACAAGGCTTTTGACCTCAACTCCAACCAATACCTATTGACTAAAGACATACAATTCTAGAAAGTATGTTTCCCTACCTTACCTCACCCATCATCTCAAACCTACCTTCTCTTCTACTACCCATTCACTCAAATTCACCCTCTAGTGACTTCATTCCATCAGTTTCTACAAACCAACAACCTTTGCTTACACAACCTATCTCTTTACCTACTTCTTTAACTCAACCTGACCCAAATCCATTGCTTTGTCGCTCTACAAGACAATCCAAGCCTCCACCATATCTTAAAGATTATCACTGCCCTACCATTTCACATACCTTTCCTCACACCCACTCCTCTGTTCTATCTTATGACAACCTATTTCCTTAACATCGTGTTTTTTCAGTAGACTCTTCTCACTAAAAGAACCCACTAGTTATAAGCAAGCAATCCAATATTCGGAATGGAGAAATGTTAAAAGCTCTATAAGACAATAACCCTTGGGAACTTAAACCCTTACCTCCAGGAAAAGTCGCAGTAGTGTTGGTAGAAATATGTCAAATTATACTCAATCTTGAAAGTTTTGGCTAGCTAGAGAATAAGAGAGAGCTAGAGAGATTAGTTGGGGTCAATTTTTGTGAGTATGAGCAAGAAAGGTTTTTTCAGTTGGAGATTTTTTAAATTATATTAGAGGTTTTTTTTACTAAAATTCATTTTCCGAACAAAATATTAATTTTTTATAACGGTACAACCACAATGCTAGTTATCATAGCATTGTATAAATAACTCTAAGGCAATAGGTCAAATTAGGCTTGAGCTTGGCTTGAATCTTGATCAATTCTAAACTTAGAAGTAAATCGAACTTGGCTAGCTTGAAACTCAATCAAGTTGTAATTAAGTTTGATTAATATATTTTTAATCATGGAAGGAATTTCATCATTTGTAACACATCTTCTAATAATCTAATCAACACAAATTTTCCAAAAATGAGGTTCATCCTAAATGTAAGATTTAACCTCTCGTTTAATTTTATCTTTTTCAACTCTAGATAAATCATTAGGTAAAGACTTAGTCATCAAAAAGTTTACTATGTCAGCGTACCTTGGAATTACTTGATGAATTGCGAATAGACTTTCATCCAAAAATTTGTCTTAAAAAGCGTCAAATGCTTTGGTTGGAATGATCTTGCTAAGATGATCAGCTACCAAACTTTCAACTCTTTTCTTATAGCGTATTTCCAAATCGAATTCTTGGAGGAGTAAAATCCATCGAATTAATCTTGGCTTTGCTTCTTTCTTAGTCACCAAATATCTTAGAGCTGCATAGTCTAAATAAATGATCACCTTCGTGCCCAATAAGTAGGACCGAAACCTCTCCAACCCAAAAACTACAGCCAAAAACTTTTTTCTGTCATGGAATAATTATTTTAAGCATCGTTAAGTGTCATGGAAGCATAGTAAATGACATAAGGTACCGTGTACACTTTTTGGCCCAGCATTACTCCAACTGCATAATCCGAAGTATCGTACATTAGCTCGAATGGAATGTCCCATTTTGGTGGTTGAATAATCAGAACTGTAGTAAGTTGTTCCTTGAGTTCATCAAATGCAATCTTGCATGGTTTATCAAAATCAAACTTCACATCTTTTTGGAGCAGTCTGCACATAGGTTGTGTAATCTTTGAAAAATCCTTGATAAATCACCGCTAAAATCCTGCGTGATCAAGAAAAGAGCAAACTTTCCGCACCATCGCAAGCTAAAATAAAGATCGAATAACATCTATCTTAGCCTTATCGACTTCAATTCCCTTATAAGAAACTGTATGACCCAAATTTATGCCTTGGTCAACCATGACATGACACTTCTCATAATTTAAAATCAAATTAGGCTCAATGCAATGTTTAAGCACTTTTTCAAGGTTGATAATGCATGTTTCAAAAGACTCTCCATAAACTATGAAATCATCCATAAAAATTTCCACATAATTCTCCACAAGGGTAGAGAAAGTAATTACTATACACCTTTGAAATGTCGCTAATGCATTACACAACCCAAATGGCATTCTTCAATAAGTAAAGGTGCTAAATGGACATGTGAAGGTCGTTTTCTCTTGGTTTTTAGGTGTAACCAAAATCGGGTGATACCCTGAATAATCATCTAAATAGCAATAGTAAGATTTTTCTGCAAGTCTTTCAAGCATTTGATCATTAAATGAAAGTGGAAAATGATCTTTTCTAGTAATTAAATTTGGCTTCCTATAATCTATATAAACTCTCTAACCATTTTGAACACGAGTGAGTATTAACTCACCATTACTATTTTCTATCACAGTTATCCCAGTTTTCTTCAAAACTACCTGGACCGAATTTACCCAGTTGCTATCCGAAATTAGATAAATGATTTTAGCGTCAAGAAGCTTCAAAATTTCTTTTTTCACTACTTCTATCATGGGTGGGTTTAAGGGATGTTAAGGTTGCATCACCTCCTTGGCTTCATCTTCCATCAATATTTGGTGCATGTAAATGGTGGGACTAATACCCTTTAAATCTGCCACTGTCCAACTGAAAGCCTCCTTATGCTCCCTTAGCACTTGAATCAGTTAATTTTCCTACAGAAGAGTAAGTTTATTAGAAATTATGACAGGTATCGTGTCTTGCTCACCCAAAAAAATGTATTTTAAATGGCTAGGCAAACTCTTCAACTCTAATGTTGGTGGTTGGATTAAAGACTTAGAAGCTTAGATTGCATGATAGCTCCACATACGATAGCTCTTTCTCCAATTAATTGGATTTTTCCAATTGAAAACAACACCTCTAATTTGTTGTTGGGTAGTAACGATTCCTTGATGGCTTACCACTGTGATTTATCTCCCATCTCTAAGATTGTTTCAAGTTCATCTCTTCCACTCAATAATGAATTTTCCTACACCCATGTGTCAATAAAATCCACATAAACAATAGATTGTTCATCATCTGGAAATTTCATGGCATTGCATATATTGAATTTAATTAATTCACCATCAAATTCTATAATCAATGACCCATCATGAACAATTTTTGTTCTAGTAGCTTTTAAATATAGCCTTCCGAATAAAATCGAGGTTGAAGAAGATACATCATCACTCACCATCTGCAAAATATAAAAATCAGCTGGAAATAGCATATCCCCTACTTAAACTAAAATGTCCTCTAACACGCCCTTTGGATAAGCATTTGAACAATCTACTATCTAGATCACTATATTAGTTTTCTTGAGAGGTCCTACGTTTAAAGACTTACAAACATCATAAGACTTGACATTTATGGATGCACCTAAATCTAACATAGCTTTTTCAATTCTCAAATCACCAATTTGACATAGGATACTGAACATAACTGGGTCTTGACATTTAGGCGGAATCTTTTTCTTTTGTAAAATTACTGAGACATTCTCCCCCAATTAGACTTTCTCATCAAATTTCAATTTCTGCTTTGAAGTGCAAAATTCCTTAAGGAATTTTACATAACGTGGGATCTGTTTTATGGCATCAAGAAAAGATCCCTTTACCTAGACTTTCCTGAAAGTCTCCCATATTTCCTTCTTTTGCTCCTCCTTCCTTCCCTTGGCGAATCGACTAGGAAAATGGGGCTACACTACTAGATTCTGCAAACATGTCTGCGTCTTTTCTAGCTGATAAGGTGCCTCCTTCGTTGCTTCTTCTTTGACTTCTCTTTTGGATATTTTTTGAGGTAGTTCTTTCAATTCCTTACCACTCTATAACATGATAGCGTTAGCACTTTATTTGGGGTTGATTTCTAGTTGAGCTGGAAAACTTTCAGAACTTTGTGCCTCCAATCGGCTAATGGTGTTTGTCATCTTACTCACTTGATTTTCAAGATTTCGACGACTAGCTTGAGTATCTCACTGAAATGTTAAGGTATTAGTGACCAAAGATTGAATTGTATCTTCCAAGGAAGACTTACCTTTGAAATTAGATATCATTTGTTGATGTTGTCTAGGTACATATGGTTATCTAAATTGCTAAAAATTTGTAGTAACTTACTGTCCTTGAGAGTTCCTATAATGCAAATTCAGATAATCGCACCAACCCGAATTATAGGTGTTAGAGAATGGGCCATATTTTTTTTCTGATTTGGTCCAGTAAAACCCCCTATGGCATTCACTTGTTATGTGTTTTCTTCCTGTAAAATCGGACACACGTCAATGGAGTGTCCTAATATTAAACCTATTCCACATACCTTTGCTTCTTCTTTCTTTGTAATTGCAATTTGTCGTACCAAAGATGTCAAGTTATCCAATCTTTTCTCCAATGCTATCATATTTACCTCATTTATGTGTTTTGAACCATGCCTAGCACACATCCCGAATTGTTGTGTACTGGAAGCCATATTTGCTATCAAATTCATTATGGTTGTCGGTGTTTTATCAACTAAAGCTTCACCGCTTGTAGCATTAATCATACAACTATTTGCGAGCAAAAGATCTTCATAGAAGTATTAAATCAATAACTAATTAGTTATTTGGTAACCGGGACAACTAGTACAAAGTTTCTTAAATCTTTCCCAATATTCAGAAAGTGTCTCCCCCTTGTGTTGTCGAATGCCACAATTTTTCTTTCGAATGTTAGTAGCTCTTGATGCTGGAAAGTATTTCTCAAAGAAGTGTCTCTTCATTTTGGCCCATGTTTGCATGTTTTCACCAACTAAATAGTACAACCAATCTTGAGCATCATCTTTAAGAGAAAATAGGAAGACTCTTAGTTTGATTTGTTCTTCCGTCATATTTGTTGGCTTCATAACCATACAAACCACGTCAAACTCCTTCAAATGCTTGTGAGGATCCTCTGTACCTTTGAAAATAAGTACTAAATGGATCAACTCAGATTTTAATTCAAAAATATTTTTCCTCCCAAATTCGGAAAGTTGATGTAATGGTGTTGTTGAGCATCGAAGAGTGCGGCTAGTTCATGAAGAGTGTGATTCACAGCCGTCCTTTCTGTTTTCTGCACTTGATGTTGTTGTTTTGTTTGTTTTTGTAACCTCTTGGTTGTCTTCTCGATCTCTGAATCAAATAGCAGTTGCGTTGTCTTGTCTACTTGTGTAACATACATATATTGTCAAGAAATTTCCTAGCAACGGTGCCAAAATTTGGTGCTGTTGTCACCTGCAACCAAATTAATATCAACTCTAATAATGAAAAATGTAGTTAGTGAAGAGTCGGGATCATTCCCACAAGAAATTTTTAACGATAAAGGTTATATGATTTTAAAACTAAAACAAATGGGGGTTTTAATTAGTGTAAATTTAAGAAATTGAAAAAGTCATAAATAAAAAATTATCAAAAATAATCAAATATGGAAATTCACTAAACAAACCTTGGTTTTGGGTCACCAACATTATTAAACTAATATGGATTCTCGATATAAAATTCAATCCATTAACAAACATTCATTGGGTGATGTTTTCTCTTAAGATTAAATGAATAGAAACATATATTCTAAACATTCTTATTAGTCAACAACTTAAATATGATCTTAAGTTTAATTGATTAATAGTTTTAAGAACTAAGAAACTAATGAACAAGATAACATACGTCCGATATGCATTTAATCAAGATAAGCATCTTCTTAGAATTTCCAAACTCTCACGTAAAGATAGTAATCCTAATTGTCATTTTGAATTAACAAAACTGAACGTCAAATTCTACTAATCTGGCTATAAATTAAACAAATCAATTCCTAGTTATGCACCCTAGAAATCAATCAATTCAATCATAAAAAGCAAGTCAGAAGATACTTAATATTCATCAATGAAATAAACTTTATTTAGAAATCTCACTCATACTAGATAATAATACGGTTCCCTTTAATAAAGAAGAAAGATTTAGCTACTCATAATAATAGTAAAAACCAACAGAAGAATAGCAAAATACAAAGTCTCAATTCTTGGTCTTTTTTCAAAAAATGTGAAAATTCTCCAAAAATAAAAAAACTAGCGAAACGTAAAAATTGCTAATACCTAACATGAGCAGTGAATGCCTTCTTTAATGATTTTCCATGTCCTTTCTCTTCCCTCGTGACGTAACCTTAAGCAGATACACTCCTGCCATATTCAAGTCGTCGATCCGCATCAGTAGGGCAACAACTTGATTCTCAAGATCATGAAGATCTTAGGTGGATCAAATCTAATTTCAAATCAAGCTCTGTAGATAATCTTTTTCCTTGCACGTGTCTATGATTAGTCAATTATTTTTCTGCCATATGGGAATTCAAATTGTCTTTACTTTCCTTGCATCTTTTTGATCCAATTTCATCTTTCATGTGTTGAAAATCGTCTGAGAACATTTAATAAACAAATTCATTAATTTTGAATAATAATTTTAACATATTAAAGATATTTATATCTAAAATTAGTACACAAATAACAATTTAAAACAAAGGTGGCAATAGGTCAAATCAAGCTTGAGCTTAATTTGAAGTTTGATCAATTCTAAACTCATAAGTAAATCGGATTTGGCTAGCTCGAAATTCAGACAAGCTATAATTAAGTTTGATTGATATTTTTTAATTTTTAAAAATAAAATGATATTATTTCTTTGAAATCCAAGGTTGACTCTAACCTTAAAAAAGTACGAAACTAGGTAACTTGATTAGCAAATACTTGGATATCACGTGATCAACATTCCAGGAAATTGCATGCTTCGACATAAATCGTTATAGGACCATTTGAAACTTGGCGTTTACGTAGTGAACGCTCGTGGGCTATGGCCCAATCCTCCCATTAAAAGTTGGACTTGCCTTTCTCTACTGAAGCTTACAATGCAATTAGAAAAGAAAAAAAAAACCAATTTCAAAATTTTGCTCTATATCAATGTAACTTACTCATTTTCAAATAATATTCAAACAGTTCACAAATCTTATTAAGTGATCTTCAATTAAAAAACAATCTAATATATATTATTTGTAATATCATTTATATGAATAAAAATAAATTATTTTTTAGCTAACTTTATTCTATAAATAAGTTGTTTTTAAATTTAATTGAACTAGTTTCAAGTTTAATTTAAATTCATGTGGAGAGTTCTTTTAACTCCTAGGTTGAGTAACCCTTTTCCACAACTTTATTATTATAATTATGACATTTAATGAAGTTATGGAAGCTGAAACTTCAGTAAATATAACTTACGATACTAGTAGTTTCTGTTTAATTACAACCATTAATTGGCTTCAATGTAATAATTCCATAAAATTAAAAAAGAAATAAAGTAATAAATAATTCACTATCATTAATAAAAAAATCTATATACTCTAGTATGGAGAGAGACTATATATGCTATATTGGTCAAAATAGACAACACTATTTGGTGCTTCCACCGGTTACGCCCTTCCTTTAATTTGTAAGTTGAGTATGTGTGTAACTTTTCTACGTGTGATTCCTAAAACCTATATGTATAACGGAGAATCAATAAATGCAAATATCTACCAAAAAGCTTCCTGAAGAATAATAAAAGATCAACAATGGTAGATCTGTTCATGAAGTAAGCAAAGCAGTATGTAGGAGCAGGACCAACTTACCCACCAGAACTCTTCAAGTTCATTGCCTCTAAGACACCATGTCATGACCTTGTATGGGATGTGGGGACTGGAAGTGGCCAAGCTGCTCAATCGGTGAGTTCTCTCCATTTCTTTATCATTATTTTATGGCTTAATACATGTTTGGAACTATTGAACATGCTAAGCAATGAACGTGTAAAAAATTGCAATTTAGTAGGGCTATATTAGAATTTTATAATCTAACATTAGGAAGATACATAAAAATGAAGTTAATCATATACAAAAATTATTACGTATAACTCATTGTTTAAGTTCTTAAGTTTGGATATAATATTTTTGATTGTATGTAAGTTCACTTAAGTTGATCTAATTTTTTTTCCTCACCTCTTAAAACCTTTCATAAAATAGGTTGGTAAAATCGATTAAAGATTCATATCCTGACCCATACCTTTCTAAATCTTTCAAAACTTTAAATTTTGTTTGAGTCCTGCAGAGAATGATTGAAAGGACTTCATTTAAAACCTTAATTTTTCTGTAATCTCTCGAAACCTTTCATAAAATAAGTAGGTAAAATCCGACTGAAGATTCATAAAATGACTCTGTTACGTTCCCGACTCATGGATCGTGTCACAGGGCCATTCACACAAAAATCAAAATCAAGCAAATAATCTTTGTTCTTGCCTTTACTCGAATTCTTGTGTCGACCTATTTTGATAAGTAATTCGGCTTGTCAAAGGGAACCCGAAACCTCTAAATTTATTAGAGAGAACTCAAATCTCAATTGGGATAATTTTTCTCGTTTTCTTTCTATTCCTCCGCAAAGCCATAAATAGGCAACGTTTTACAAGCAATATAAGTCCTATCATAGTAAGATTCTAGAATAAGTAATGCCTATCTCGTAATATCAATTACCAAATCACAATTGATCTTTTATTGAAATAAAATCTAACTAGATAACTTCTAAATCATCAAGGCCTTTTATTGAAATAAAATCTAACTAAATAACTTCCAAATCAGCAAGGCTTCAACGCTCCTTCCACTTGTAGGACTGACCAACGAACGCGTCCATAACAGCTGACTCTGTTTTTGTGTTGATTCTTGGGTACCAATTCTAAGGCCAGGAAACATAGATTTTAATGTCATAATTCATCCCCTAATCTTTGGAACCTCTAACCTTGCTGAAGATACCTCAATGCATTTTTGACTTGATGATTTGGGTCAATAATTCTGTGAAATCAATTTGAACAGGAACCATTCATGATTACAGTCATAACATAATTGTTTTGATACTCTTTTTTTGTGTAAGAGTTTTAAAACTTGAAGTTAATAAAGATGACTATAATCTGCATGCTCTTCAACGAATGTGTTTACATTTAAGGGACCTTATCAAAACCGGTATTGGTGTTGCGGTATGTTTTTAGTTAGGTTGATTTCCGAGTTAGGGAGTTGATAGTCTTGAGCTTGTATACTTAAGGGCAAGTATAGAATGAGTGTGGGGAAATTTATAGAGCACATATTTCACATATATTTATCTGCTTTGTGGTGTAAATCTTGACATAAATGTTCCTAGAATTATTTTATTGTTGTTGGGTATTCTACTGCTTTGTCTTTTATATATGAAGAAGATGATGATGTATACGGATGCTTATTGACTGAGTCTCACCCTTGACATGTGCCTCATGTGATTTATTAAGTGACTCCCTCTATGCTGTACATTTTATGTCTGCCCATTTAGCTTGCTTTTGATTTGCGTATCAAGTTGATGACAACTGCATTTTGTAACATCATTAATTGTTTGTCTCATAACAGTTGTGTGTTGGTTCATTGCTTAAAAGCAATACGACATTACGGTGACCTTAGTAGCTTAAGGGATACGATGCTGCTTTAATCCATTATTATTTCAAAACTACGGCATCAGCTATATGGGTTGGATTTTTGGGCATTCAAAGCCACCACTTCTTTTACGTCTACTTTGGAGCTGCCTATTCTTGCGCTTTGGGTACAACATAAGGGCGTAGAACTGTCATATACAAGAGCCTTATGAGTGTAAGACACCCAAGCAGCAGAGTTAGAGTTTCGATCCACTTCTTGAAGGTCAGATTAGTGCGTTTTTTACTGGGAGCAGAGTTAATTCGAGATTATCACTAGAGAAGAGATTTTCTAAGGATTAGAAAAGGATTGTGATTATCTGGATTTAAATCTTTTAGCTGCTAGGTTTCCCAACTTTTCTAGGACTTCTTTTGAAATCGTACTATTTATTGGGAAAGGAAATGAAGCACGGGGGCTGGTTTTTATGTTTTCGTTTTATTCTCCTGCACTTTCTCTATGGACATGAGTAGCTAATTCTTCTTTCTCAGTTGAAGGATAATCGAAGTTTCAATTCAATGATTTGTGAGATCTAATTGAGTTGATTCATTCTTTAATTTCCAGCATTTATACTATGTCTGCGAGTTCACGATTTGTGTGATTCTTATATTTATGCAGTTTGGTACCGTTGTGTTAATTTGAGAATTGCATATCACCATACAAGTTCAATAGATCTGTAATTGTCTTTTGATTTGTAATCAGTGGCACATTAGAGTGAATACGTGTGATCAGGCGCTTTCCTCATTCTAGGAAGTAATATAATCTAACTTAAATCGACCAAGTGTCTTGTGTTGGTTAGTTAGAATCGGGTCTTTCTAATTCGTAATGCAATTAGTGAGTTAAATCGTAGGAGCGTCTTTTGTGGTTATTCATTGGTTAGCGCTGATTATCGAGCGTCTCTTAATTGGTTTAAAACTTAAGGAAAGATTGGTTGTCTTAAGCATCTTCAATAACTTTAACCGGTTTGTTGGTAAATGTTAGATTGTACTTTTGCATCTATGATCAAATATTGAATTGAGATGGGAAATTATACCTTTGGCTGAGATCCTTCAATATTGATCTATTCCCTTTACTTTAGTCGTTGCCTTCATCTTTTCACTAAGGCCCTATTTGTTTTCACTTTTTTTGCCGTTTTTGGTTATGGTTTTTATTAAAAACAAAACCTGCTATTAAAACACGTTTGTTAGATATTGTTGTGTTGCAGTGTTTTAAAAAATTAAAAAACCACAACCAATTTACGAAAACAAGAAAATATGTTTCCGTAATATTCCGCAACAGGTTTTCTTCTACTCCAAATCAGTTTTTTCTATTTACTGCGCCGCATC
>JANZLX010000004.1:20488877-20512308 GCA_025531955.1 Erythroxylum orinocense | reverse complement strand
TATTTATAATTTTAATTAAAAATTAAAAATTAAGTAATATATATTTAAATGATAGTAAATCAGATTATGAAAAAAAAACAGGAAACAAAAACCACTTTTTATAGTTTTCATAATTTTTGAAAACCGGAAGAAACCAAAACTAAAAATAAAAACTAAAAACTCAAACAAACAAAATTTTTGACCAAATTTGAAAATAAAAACAGAAAACCAAAAATAAAAACGGAAACAAACACCCTCTAAGGTATTAGACTTTTTTTTTTTTTTGGGTAGATTAGGTATAGACATATTGAAAATGCTAATAATCATGTACATGGAATAGGGAGGCATAAGGCTAAAAAGTTTTGCATTCGAATCTCCTATTTACACTCTCGATCGAGCCTGTCATATAAGACTTGTCTAATACAAAATACCCGATTGACTAATTTGTAGGTTATTGTGTCAATTCGAAAATTTACCCAATACGCACAACTACAAATTCCTCCATTTCTATTAAAAAAAAATCAACATTGTATTGACATGGCATGATCACGTAGTTTGGATGGAATTCACGTTAATATACTACTATATGTTGACATGATATATTTTCATGTCTTCTGACTTTTTATGTCAATATCATATTAATGTGACCTGCAAGGTTTCACTTTTGTAAACATCAATGGAAGTGCACCATTGACAAATTTAGGTGAGCAAATTCTCGAATAGCAGCATTTCAGTAAAAGGACTTAATTGAGAAACCTAGTGGTCATGCATAGCAGGAGAGGGTCGGGATGCGAAATAACCGCAGGAGAAAAGGTATAAATAATAACTCGAGCTCGTAACAGATTATTGTACAGCTTTTCAACATGAATTATCAAAACCAAGAACAATGTTGGGACAACTTGAGTGCCCCCATTAAAATGGAGTTTAAATCAAATAAAGGGAAATAAGCTATAGGATTTAGGGCATTTTCTAGCCGCGAAGAATCTATTACTTCGTGTCATCTCCTCAGTAGCTTTAGGACATCTCCAACCAGATGTAATGATCCAGTGACAAGAACCTGTCGTTCAACAATAAGAACATTACCGCAGAAATGACATCAGAACGAGAATATTTACTCCATTCTAGTTCGTTTACATCACCAAAAAATTTCCCAACTAGCCTAGCTCCGCCATTTTTGGCAGTAATGTTCGCTCATGCATGTTGTTCAGTATCAGTCATGTTACTTTACGGGACTTACCTGAATTTTTAGGGAAGGTTTTTCTTGGACACAATCCCTCAACCATTTTATGGCCAATGGCAATGAAGGAATCACTGTACTACAAGCCAAATGTGCACCTGGAATACTGCAATGAGAAGCATCCTCATAAAGGAATTCAGGAGGTGGTAAGTTGTTGACGTTGTCCATGATTCCCTGGTCAAGTAAAGGATCTACTTCTGCATTAAATAAACAAAAATTGAGTTACTAATTAATTTATCCATTTGGACCACAATAGTTTCAGAGATGGCTCAAATTTTGTCATCAGAGGAAAATGTGGCATGATCTATCTAGATTATCTAGGAAGCATGCATATAATAGAAATGGAAGCTAGTGAATTTGAAAAAGAGAATATTCAGACCAGACTCCTGCTCCCACGCATGCAGACCAGATGAACCAGCTTTTCCTGGTTTTCCATGTACTTTAAAATAAGAGATCCCGCATTTGGAATGATACCATTTCTATTACATTCAGTATTTTCACCGATATGGTCAACATCAAATTTTTATTTCTATGCATAGGAGAGTGAAAGCATTGTGGTGGAAATTGGAGAATGACTTCCAATTTAAATGTTCCCTGTTGCTGAGAACCAATGTCACCGACGAGAAACACGTTTACCAGTTAAGTTATATGCAAATGTCCATCACCTCCCAGTGATAGCCAGTTGCTTACTATCCCTGGCCAGATATAGACAGTATCCAACTATATAAGCTCAATACTAGATTACACCCTGGCCACCAGTAAGAGGCTACAAATCATCATCTCAAATCCCCAGGTTGCTGTTGATTACCAGACACCTACTGTCACAGCCATCATTTGGTTATTACCACAGCAGCACCAGCCAGCTTCTCCAACCATTCGATTATCACCCACCTGCAGACATTCTCAGCCACTATAAGCTGTTTGCCTAGGGTATTATCAGTACAGCCAACATCAAATACGGCCAAACAGCAGGAACTTCTACAATGCTGCCAGTCATCTGTTGCCCATCATCATAGCATCAACCACAGTTCTACTAGCTGTTGTTAATTATTTAACATATTAAATGTCCTCAAACATCTTTGCTCAACAGATACACATCATTCAATTGTTTATATTTTGATTAACTGAGCTTTTGTCACTCATTCATCATTATATGGTATTTCAAGGCTGAAAAATGACACTCATAAACAAGCAATCAAGATATGCTTGCCTTGTAAGGGAAGAGAAGATAAATACCTATCCCATGAACAATCTTTTCCCAAAGGCTCTGCAGTTTGAATTGCCATGACAAATCCCTACTGAGCATATTTGAAGGATTGATTGTGCCACCAGATATAACCTTGTTATATGTTGACATACTTGGGACAAAAATGGCCTTGGAGAAGTAAGTTCCTGAGACAAATGTGTTAATTTCCTAATATATCAAGTTTCATAATCATCCTGATACTAATCAAATACATAACAGGATAAGAAATTTTTTTTTCCCTGATTGCATAACAGGATACTTATCTTGCATCCATTTGTAGTTCCTCTTTGAAAACCCACTTAATCAAATTGTCTTTAACCTATTAGGCTTTCAGATTTACAAGATCACCACTTTCCCTTTTTGAACAATTCACAAGGGTTTAAAGGAGAATGATAAACTAACAACTATAATCTAATGAATAAAGTTTTGATGCTATCTATGCAATCAAAATCACGGGTTCACCACCAAACAAAAATAGCTTTAACACTGATAATCATGCTAGATGAGCACCAGTATCAAAAGCGAATAAATTTTCGAATAAAGTAATATGAAGAGAAAGTCATACTTAACATACAAAAAAGGCATATGACATAAAGTATTTAGAAAAATCACGTGGAGGTGTTTAGAGATTAAGAGAATATTTGACATATATTTTGGTTATTGGAGATATAAATGAAGAGGTAAAGACTAGAGTAAGGACGATAGGAGGTGAAACAACAAATTTTTCTATTGATATTGAGCTACACCAAAGCTCCTCGTTGAGCCCTTTTTTGTTTGTAATAGTAAGGGATGAGCTCACCAAAAATATTCAAGAGAATGTGCCTTGGTGTATGTTGTTTGCTGATGATATTATTTTAATGAATGAGACAAAAGAGGGTGTCAATGTCGAGCTAAAATTTTGGACGGATACGTTAGAATCAAAGGACTTTAAATTGAGCAGAACTAAGACTGAGCACTTAAAGTATAACTTTTCCGGCAATAAGGTGGCTTCCAATGTGAAGGAAAAGATCAATTCAGAAGATATACGTCGGAAAAAGTATTTTAAGTATTTAAGATCTATCATCCAAAGCAATGAAGAGATCGATGAAGATATAGTTCATCGTATCAGATCAGGGTAACTTAAATAAAAAAGTGCATTAAGAGTTTTATGTGACAAAAAGATATCATTCAGGCTCAAAGGTAAATTTTAGCGTTTAGCAATTATGTTCGCCGTGCTATATAGGGCAAAATATTGGCCCATCAAACAGATGTATAGTCATAAGCTAATGGTAACAGATATGAGGATGCTCCGTTGGATGCGTAACCTTACCAAAAGAGATAATGTCATAAATGTAATGATAAGAAACCGGTTAAAGGTGACTGGTATTAATAAAAAATTAAGAGAGACAAACTTATATTGTTTGGGTATGTTAAAAGAAGACATCCTGACGCTCCAGTGAGAAGATGTAAGAAAATAGTACTTAGAGACTATAAGAGAACAAAAGGAAGGTCTAAAAAGAACTGAGTAAAAGTGATCAAGAATGATATGATTCAACTCGAGCTTACCAAAGACATAGCCCGCAATAGAAAATTTTGGTCTACTAAGATACGAATTAAGGCTCTCGTTATTCTCGTTCTCTAAAGTCTTTTAAACATTTTTCTTGAGTCTTATGTCTTGTATTTAACCTAATTTTTTTATTTCTTAATACTTCTCTCCTAGTTATTTAGCCAAAACAATTTCCTACTTAATGCAATGAGTCTCTCGGAATGGCTTGTTTCATCTATTCTTGCACCTGTCTTCTTTTTAGTTTGTGTATCTATTTATTTATTCCATCGTTTATTGTTACTTTACACCTTGTTTTATATTTATTGTATTATTTATTTTACTACATATTTGTATATTTTTATTATACGTGCATATATATATTGTTTATGTGGGTTTATCAAAAACAACCTCTTTATTAGGTAAGGGTAAGGTTGCGTACTACTGGACACTTCCAAACCCCGCGCTCAACGGGACCCTCATTGGATAGTGTTGTTATTGTTGGAAAGACCTAAACTGTCAAGAGAAACAATGATTGCTTATTCCCTTAGCCAGTTCCTTTTTTGTGGCTATGTTTACAATACAAATTAAAGATGGAATAATAAGGTATTCATTCTTTTGTAGTTGTAGTTGTAGTTGTAGTTGTAGTTGAGAGAGAAAGGATGACAAGTAAATAAAGATTTTCTTAAAATAAACAAAAAATTCTAAAAGTTTAGATACCTGTAGAAGCACATGAACTAACAAGCCTTGGAAGTAAAATTTCTGGGTCTCTGACATCCATGCAATTGAACAAGAGAATCTGAAAGTATAAACACCTAAACGTTAGGAGCTAATAAACTAGACAATAAAAATATCAAAACATTGTAAGCAAAAAATAAGATAACCATAGTAATACGACAAACACAAGTGGAAAGGAGTTGCTTCGAACATCATTGTTGAATGACAAGAAAGAAAAAAAAATCAACATATTACCTGCTTTGATACTTTGTTAATGTCTTCAAAGGTGCCTCTTCCCGGATGGTTGTAACCATTTGCCCAAATTTCCTTTCTAATTTGAAGATCAAGAGTAGAAGATATTGATTGTGATTGTTTTCTTATTTTAATGGTATCACAGAACCATTTGGCACAAACATCCATGCTCTCTGGACTGTGAGCCCCATCCAAGTAGAAAATAAGATCTCCACAAGTATTTTCTCCTAATTCAGGTGATATATAGGACTGTAAAAAAGAATCATGAACAACTTGAGCCCTTCCAGGAAGATATGCTGTTGAAAGACCTCTAAGAAACACATCTGGCAAATAGCTTTCCCACTTGTCCATCTGCAGCATTGCACAAGGGTGGGCCAGTGAATAAAAATTCCATCATATTTCCAATTGCCAACAAAAGAAGAAAACCAACATGTACATATAGTGAAGACAAACAGAAGAAAAAAGGAGTTAGGAGATTCCTATGCACCACTTCCAGAGAAATAACTAAACTCGTTTAAGTGAACTCATGTTTCAATTTTCAATAAATGATTTTAGGTAAATTTGTGAGTTACAATACATTCAATGTTAACACTAGAATTAATACTTCTTTTAACATTTGAAGTGAAATGAATCTACAATGCACCTATATGCTTATTGGTAATATACTAAGGATACATGCAGTTCACTTTGAAATGACCAAGAAGGCAAAATGAGTCTTAAAGCCTGATGTCTGATGACTGATTGACTTAAGACAGCAAGAACAACATACACAAATGATGTTAACTGAAGCAAAAACTAACATTTTGGAATAGCTTGTCCCAATTTCCTGTTCTTTGAAGCCAACATTTACAAAGGGATATAGCAAGACCAGCATTTATGAACTGATGATCACCAGACAAGCTAAGTGTAAAGCCTTCCAAATTTACACTATTAAGAGGTGCTACCACTTGCAGAGGAACCTGCAGTCAGTACGAGTCAAAAAATTAGCATCTGCTCAAGAGACTCTCTTTGGCCCTTTAGTAAGAGCCCTTGAAATGGTAACTTCAAAATGAAAAACTTCAAAGTAGTTAAGAGGACATCAATGGGGAGTCAATAAGAACATACAATTGATCATTCTTTTGAAGCATGTTAAGAACATCAAGAATATCTTTTCCTAATTAATAAAGGACAGTTAAACACACTGGCATATTTTTGGGTAATTTTAAATCATAAATTATCAACACATAAAGCATAATCAACAATTAGTAATTACCAAATATGCATTGATCAACAGGGATCTCAAGACAGAAGTGTTTAAGAATATTAAGGATGAGGTGACTGTCACATACTAGGATAATTATAAGCCTTATCTGGTATTATTAAACTTGATTTCTATGTCTTATCTGTGTAATTCCCAAACGCTGTAAATAGGGTGTTATACATAGAAAATTCCAATTAACTTTTACTGCTTTCAGTGAGGACAAGCAAGACGAGATAAAGTTCTTTGACAACAGATGTATGAAACGCATGGTATGGAACTTCAAACAATACTTACCTCTAATTCATGGGCTCTCTCCTGGAGAACATCCATTGCTTCAGAAGCTTGAGGTACTGTGAATGCTGGAATTTGTGGCTTCAGGAGCAGAGAAGACAACAATTTAATTCATAAAAAGTTGATAAATAATGCTGCCAATTAGAATATGCAAGACAGAAATATTCCACACATAAGCCAGCTTTAAGAACCCTCTATCATGATTGCTTAGGAACTTATATACAACCTTATACCTTGAAAATTCCAGCCTTATGTGAAGCAATTTGTCCAAGGGTATTGCCTGAGTACAATGAGCATGAACTTGTGATCTCAATCGCAAATAATCAAAACACAAAATATAGGCATAAAGAAACAATTGAAGAAAAATGTTGAAATTTTAAACTCGAAGCCTACTCTAATTTGCCATATATAAACTAAAAGTGCAACTCAGAATCAAATTGTTCATATAGACCCATAGAGAGGGATGAGAAATCCAATGACACACCCAATGCCTCTGTATGATCCATTCCCAACGATGTAATGCCACAGACAACGGGTTCCTTGATCTGCAAGGTTTATCAACAAAACGAACCATTGGCCTAATTTTGTCCTATTGGAATACTCTATAACCAAATACAAATAGAATCACAATGTTCCCATGATTTTACTTCATAAACTGATAGATGGACTTTGCCTACAACAACTCAACAACCATGAATGAAACAATAAAACATTATCGTCAGTTCCAGTTGTTCATAAATAATGTTTGCATACCACATTGGTCGAATCATTTTTCCCTCCTAGGCCAACTTCAATGATAGCAACATCCACCTATATTAGAAGGAAAACTGAATAAGAAATGCGAAAGGAAAATATGCCAATTGTAGAGCAATAAGAAAACAAACATCTAGCCATATATTCTTCTATTAACATTGGCTGATAAGGCAGATAACCGAAGGTCAAGCATAAACCTCTTTGTCAAATAGACACGCGTTAAGTAGTTGGATAAAATAGACTCTCGTTCCTAGGTTCATTTATTCATAATGAAAATGTACAAAATGAACTACTTATTGCAACTTCTTAGCTGTTTCCAGTGAATAATGCTGAAAATCAAAAAATGCAACTGAAAATAGAAAATATATCACTAACCTTTTCATGAACAAATATTTTGAAAGCCAAGATAGTAAGGAACTGGAAAAGTGGAGGCATAGGCATGTCTGACGTTATGCCTTCCTAAAAACACAACAAAAATTTCAATTGTCAATTGTGGATTCAAATTGAAAGAGTCTATAATACATTAAAATCCTTTTGTCAAAGAAAAATGAACTTTCAGACCCAAATATCATTAAAAAGTAATTTTAAGCACTGAGTTAACATAGATCTAACATCTGACATTAAATCCCAAAACAAATGCTTTCCTAAACTTCCCACTGTCTTACTAAAATGAAGCTGCATTAATCAAGGAAAACAATATGATACACATAATAAAAACCATATCGATGCTTTTTTCAACTATTAGTAAAATAACAAAAAATAGCTAATGTTGAATACATTAACAAATGAAGATTATTGTGACCTTACAACAAACTAACCTTCTCAGTAAGCTATTCAGCTTATCTTATTGGTTGTTAGAACTGAAAAAAAAATCAAGTTATCTCATATCATTTTCAAAAGCCTTAAAAAATTACAAATTAAACAAATGTTAGAATTAAAAAATTTAAGCAAAAAAGGCACAGGTTTTCTTGACTGGAAATGAACTTTTATCGGACATTATTTCATATTTGTCAATGGTTCACAACCTATTCACAAAAAAATCGATAACTATTATATTACAAAAGAACTTAAAGTCTATAGAAAAAACAAGAGAGAAAAAATTATCAACCACAAGTCTTAATTTGATGGTATGAAGATTGGGAATTGATTTGACAACAAAGATAAAGGTTGAAATTTGATTATGTTAGGATTCCTTAACAAATAGAAGTAGTAGTAAGTTAAATATGTTATTCTATTTTACATATATTATCCTAGTTGTTTAGGACGTATAGAATTTTTATTAGAATAGGATTTAAATTTGTTAGAAACCCTTGCCTAATTGACTAAAGATTCTAAAACTCTATATATATGTGTGTATTAAGCTCTTTATCAGTAAGGACAAATTGTTCTTCAAACTTGAATTTTCAACTAGAAGGTGTGATGCATCAACTCCTTGAGGTTTCGCAATATAAGCCCCAAGTCTCTTTATAGAATTTGAACTCTATACCAAAAGCTCATATTTTATCCTGCATTAAATTCAGCTAGCAAAATCAAAAGCCAACTCTAAAATTCATGAAGTCTATGTAATCGGCGTCAAAAATTGCACTTTTCGAACAGATTATTCAAACAATTAAGATGTCTCATTCTGGCCGCTGAAGAAAGATAATTAACAAGTTAGTTTTCCACATCAAAATAGAACCGAGTAATTTTCTTTTTTATTTCATTGAAAATTTTTAAGGCTAATCTTAATTGCTCTCTTCCTTCTATTAAGGTGCCAACAGAAGTGGGTCAACAGGTAAAGAAGATGAGATTTCTCCATAACACAGTCCTATAATAGTTATTGCATGAAAATATCAAAATGACTAGTACCTTCAATTGATTCCAACAATCCCAAAAGTACAACAAGAATTTTTCTTCAGAAATGTCCAATCTGTACACAATTTGGCAATCAGAAATTTCAGAACATTAGATAGAAAAATAATGAAAATCAACCAAAAATTGTGTCAAAAGATTTTTAAAAATAGACAAAACGTGCAGACATTGAGCAATAGTGAAGTTAACCCTAAGTTAAAGATTAGGTTTTGCACATTGCATTGGATATACAATTCCTAAGAATAGTCTCTTAAGAAGAGAATGGCTATCGAAGATCAAACAGATGGAAAATCGGGTCAAATAAAATTAGTAGTAACCTGATCAAATTGCATAGAATCAAAATATATTGCATTACTGCAAGCTTCAACATCAATACATCTTTTTCAAATCAATCAACCAAATTCCATAACATTGTTAGTTTCCAGTTATTCAACTACAAAAATGAAATATCAAATTGATAAAAATGAAAGAAAAAAGCATAGCATCCCCATCAATAATAGAACCCAAGTGTAAAAGCAAATAACACATTTACTAAGGAAAAACTATTCAATTCCTACACATTTGTGATGGCATCTACAAGATTATAAATTCAGATCAAACAAGTGGATATTGATGATTTTACACTTCAAAATTCATCATATATCTTGATCTTGTTGATGTGGGATTTATAAACAAGGTTGAAGTTTAAGCAAAGGCAAGGAGTTAAAGATGAGTTTACCCAATCAATGTTAAAATATTTTAAATGTTGACGAGTTCAAACACTAACCCATAAATGCGGAATCTTTCTCTCACATCCATAAGGTGAGGTGACGTAAACAACCCTGTTTTGAGGCCACATTCCCGTAGTATAGCCTCACAAAATGTGCAAGTTGAACCCTATAACATAAATCCATTAAACAAAGATCAATTAACTCAAGGGAAGTGTAAGGGCATGCCATGGACGTGCTTCATTAGAAGATGAGTGATGTCAAAACCAAAAAAAAAAATTGGATGATAGCATGAAAACAGAAATAACATGTGAACTGAAAAAAAATTGTCTTTGTTTGAGGTAGGACATACAAATATTGAATTCATGCACCTTGTCTCCTAAACAATAAAATTTGGCATATGAATTTCAAAAGTCCCAGAGTTACAAATAAAAACTAACCACAATAAATTTATTGAAAACTAGTTGTCAAATTATCAAAATTACATTCCATCCATGATGATGATAATGGAATATAAATGGATAAATACAGTAGACAAACAATAAAGCACCTTTCCTTTTGTTCCAGCAACATGGATAATCTTCAGCCCAGCTATGTGATCCTCCAAGTCTAGTATCTGAACAACAACATGAATTTGTATGTTCAATCTTTAGCCATTAGATAGAGAAAAAAAGATGTAAAATTCCAATTCTAACAAGCCTTCTATGTAATAAGGAACTCATCATTGTTTTTGGTTCCTAAACTGGAAAACAGGTTCAAAATAAAACTTTATCATGCACATAATGATAACTCACTTCTTGTGGAAAATGAGACATTACATAAAACAACTATATACTAGTGATTAAACCTGAAAGTGGATAAAACAACTCAAATGTATATAAATAAAAGATGGTCAAATTAGACTCTTCATGAAATAGATCAGCCGTTAGTTTATCAACCATTTAGTTTAATGCCTATTGGATTAGAAAACCTAACAAGCTTTACCTTAAGATACATATCCATTCTTTCCAGTTTTCCATATTTACCACCAATGGATCCACGCTCTCCACGTTTTTGACGAGTAATAAGAGAACTAAGTGCTTGCATTGCAGTTTCATAGGAAGTTGAAACATGCAAGTCTTGCATATCTTTAGAAGCCGCATCACTATCTGTCTTTTCAATAACTTGAGAAGACATAGCTTGGTATGTAAAACCTATGAAATTAAAGAACATAAGAAGTTTCAGAAACCATCAATCACCTCTAATGCTCAATATCAAGATCCACATAAGCTCCTGAACAATATTACATATTAAAACCACCATACTTGTAGATTTGTTCATTAGGAATCAAAGAAAATGCAATGGGATCTCAACCTCTTGTTTTGGAATGATGCCTCTGGCACCTAGTTATATTGCTTGTAGCAAAAACAACTGGCTGATAAACAAATCTCCATGGTGTTATGATCCAAAGCTGATGTTCTCTTTTACAAAAACGTGAAACTTCAAATATCCCACACTTTAAAAGTGTACCTCGACCAATAAGTATAGGAGACATCAACCCTATAAACATAGAGCCAAAGTAGAAAATATCATAACAAATTTGGTATAATGAACTCATTTCTTATATATAGGCTAAGAAGCATTTAAGCACACACCCGCCAACATTTTGACAAACAATGCAATTATCAATGGTATTCAATTTTGCTTGTATTATTATTACATAATACCAACTCCTAAATCTAATAGCAGATATAGCAGCTTATGCTTGATGAAATTTGGTGCAAAAAGAACATTGAGGAGCCATAAACAGGAAACCCCTGGTTATATGAAATGTTGAAATCTCTAGTAAATTCTCAAAATCTAGTATATGGCATAACGAACAGAGATTGAAGAAAATCCAACTAAGTGGCAACAAAGCAACCGAGTAACCTCTCATCTATCATGATAATGTAACACATTCTGCTCAATTGCTCAATGGATTAAATTTAAATCAGCCACTTTGGACTAAAACATCAACGGAACTTAGAGGCGCTTTCTGTTTTCCCAACATAAGAAATGACAAAACTCCAATACAGTATCAAAAGATTATGTCACAGCAGAAAAGAGTTACCCTCTGAAAAATGCTAATTACTCATAATCAAACTAATAACAGAAGTATAAGGAAGTAAAGGAACATAAAAGTAACCAAAAAAAAAAAAAAAGGAACATAAAAAAAGAGGCACAACAATGTATATCACCTTCTATTTCATTTTACTCATTCTTCACACATATTGAATACAAATACAAGGAATGAAGACTGAAGGAAGTTTAACTAGAACATAAACTAATAAAGCAAACAACTTGAAGAACATAACATCCTGTTGAATACAAACTCAGGTTTGGGGTTTGCTTCTCCGACAAAGAGCTGCCTGCGAGCTCTGTGGTTGTAACTTGGGAACCCTCATCACGCACATGCTCCGATGCTCGTATCTGTGTTTGTCTTTTAATATTGCATTTTATTTTATTTTAATTAATGGATTGATAATTTGCGTGATCGTCGTGATTCTGTGAAGTCGGCGTGAACCCAAAGCCAAATCCGAACGCTTGAATTTTGGTTGGTCGCCGTTCTCTTGGGCATAATAAATCTAATAATTATTATTATTTTTCCTTTGCTTCGCTTCGAAGTATGGATATTATTTTTATTGGGTGGGAAAAGGAGTTTACTTGGGCTTTGACTTTGAGCTTTTTTTCTTTTTACGACAGAATATATATTTTGACCATTCCTTTCTTGACGTAGGAGCTTTCATTTTTTAAATTATAAAAACACATTTAGGTAAATTTTGCCATGATAAAATAAAAATATTTACTAATTAAATAGTTTCATTAATCAACACTAGTCGCATAGTTAATTAGAGATTTCTATTGCAAGGTTTTTGAGGAATTAATAGGCTTTTTTAGTTTTTATTTATACTTTTAAATTTGATAAAAAAACTTCTTTATTTTAATTTTTTATTTATGTTTTTAATTTTAGTTTCTTCAGGTTTATGAAAACAAAAAAAAGTATTTTTTGATTTTTAATAATATAATGTACTATCAACTAAATATATATTATATAACTATTCAATGTATTAATTATTAATAAGAATTATGATAATTTGATTTAATATTATATATTTATTTAATTAAAATTAATTATTAATAAAATTATAAGTAATTTATTTATTTTTGCAATTAAATTAAATACAATTAATTAAATAATTATTAATAAATTTAATTAAATTTAAAGTAATCTTCAAAATGTATAAATTTTAAATAAATTTTGATTTAATAATTAAAATATATTTAAAATAAACATTAATTTTTAAATAAAATTTATTTTTAATTTATTTATTTTAATAAATAAAATACTTTTATTAATAAATATTATATAAAAATTAAAATAAATTTAATTAATTAAAATAATTATGTTTAGTTTCATCTCATATGTAATTATAATTAGCAATAAAAAATAACTATATTAATATTAACAATCAAATATATTTTTATATTTAAAAAACAAAAATTAAGAGCAAGAAACAAAAACTAAATATCACAACAACAAAATAAAGTGACACCAAATGAACTCTTAACTTTTTAAGTTTCAAATTTAAAAAAACATAAAATTGATAATTTATTAACGAAGAACTACTATCCATCAATACTTCTTTACCATAAGAATAGAGTCCACCTCCAACTAGTTGTTATGCATGTTTAATTGATTATTAGTTTATAAAGAAGCTGAAACGTTTTAAAGCTTTCTGAATATACACCAACAATCGATATTATTACTTAATCAATATAGTCTTTACTTATCTTCAATAAATTTTATAACTAATTTTGGAATTTGTAATACTATTCATCTAATTATTTATTAGTTCACAAAGATAAGGATGCGTTTTAAAGCTTTAAGAAAATTATTTTTTATCTATTATTAATGAGTATTATTACTAAATCAACATTATCTATTTTCATAATTTAATTACTTTAAATAAAACATTTTTTGATAGATCAAAGGTATAAATATAGATATTAGATGTGTAAGGAAAAACGTAGACAAGTTTTCATATCCCTCGTATGCACTACATACTCTTTAGTCAAAATACTTTAAACATCAGTATAAAATTTTATTTAAAACAATTTTTCTTGATACTTAAATAAGTTACTTTTAAAAAATCATATTAAATTTTAGAGACCTACATTAATTTCTATTAAACTCCATTTTATTATCAAGAAAAAAATAAGCTTCATTTATAGGAAAATATTACTTAATTAACCATAATAGCATAAGAACTAATGTTACGAATATCATATTAGACCTGATATTGAATTTGATTCTACTATAGTATAACATAGTACCGGTATCGGTTAATATCAAATATCATTTTAAGTAATTTTTAAAATTATAAAATAATTCTTAAATTTTTTAAAATTACAAAATATATTATATATATAAGCATGGCAACAACAGTTTTTGCAAATGAACACAACAAAGTATAAACAAAACCTGAAACAAAAATACTACTATTAAAAGTTTTATATTTATATAGCATATACATTAAAGACAAGTGAAATTAAAAGAAAAAAGAAAAAAACTGGAACTTCATTCAATGAAATCTACTTAAATCTCATTGGCCCTATTTTTTTTTTGATATAAAGTCTTCATTATAAAGAGGAGTCTTAGTCGAATTCGACCAAACCCTCCCGCCAAATCCTAAACTCTGATTCATTCATTACAAAAGCTAGACACTCACTCTCTGTAGATATGATCCCTACTCATCACTAATATAAATTTAGTTGTGCAGAGTTAGTTTTATTTTTTGGTGTATTTGATGCATATCAAGAATTTTGAAGTTGTTGTCAGGGAATGGAGTGATTTAGTTTTGCTTTTGATTTTAATTAGTAGGAGTGATTTAGTTTTGCTTTTGATTTTAATTAGTATTTTGTATATATATTTATTTATAATTAATTTTTACAATTATTTCTTGATCTTTTATTGTTTATTAGTGTTTATGTGTGGTAGTAACAAGATATCTTCATCAAGAACCTGTATAATTTGGTCCAGAGAATGAAAGGGCAATACGAAGGTTGCAAAGGGAAACCAAAACAACTCTAAGAATACAACAAGGACTTGAATTTGAAGAAGCCATGGCCAATTCGAGAACTTTAAGAGAGTTGACTGCACCAAACTTAACTCAAAGACCTTTATGCATCACTTTTTCTAGTTGTGCTTAGCATATCACTTTTAAGCTTAAGTCTGGCTTAATCCATCTTTTCCCTAACTTTTATAGACTTGCATGTTAGGATGCACACAAGCATCTTAAGGAGCTTAATGTGGTCTATCTTAGTATGAAACCTCCAACGATGACAGACAAGCATATTATGTTAAGAGCCTTCCTATTTTTATTGAAGGATGCAACAAAAGACTGGCTTTTTGATCTACCTTTAGGGAGTGTGAGCACATGTATTGAAATGAAGAGGCCAATTTTTAGAGAAATATTTTCCAACATCAAAGATAGCCAGTATAAGAAAAGAAATAGGTAGGATAAAGCAACAACATAGAGAATCCTTTTACGAGTATTGGGAGTGCTTTAAGAAGTTGTGTGCCAGTTGCTCTTACTATAATATCATGAAACAATTCTTCATCCAATACTTCTGCAAAGGATTATTGCTTATGGATAGGTGCTTGGTAAATGGAGGAAGTGGTGGAGCACTGTGTGAAAGGACTCCTATAGAGGCTAGAATATTAATTTAGCACACGGCTACTAACATTCAACAATTTGGCATTTGCAACGACGTTTGTCGAGTAAATGAGATAAATAGTTCATATATTGAACATCATTTATATTAACTAACATCTTTTATTAGACAAATTAAGATTAGACAGATAGGTGTCCAAATGTGAACCATCCCATAGATAGGTGTCAACTTTTTAAAAGAGAAGTATGGAGTATGTCAATGCTGCAAGGGGAAATTTTTCCAATCAATATAACCCAAATTCCTAAGCTTATAACTCATGTTGGAGAGATCACCCAAACTTGAGTTATAGAGAGAAAAGGTAGCAAAATTACTTCCCAAATAGACCATAGGGAGCGCAGCAATTCCAACCTAGGCCACAAGCATCTTTTTCCAATTCAGTTACATCTCTGGAAGATATAGTTAAGTTTCATGCTACTAATACTCTACAATTTCAATAGGATGTAAAATAGTTCCAGTAAGAGACAAGATCTCAATTTCAAGATACAAGGTCTAACATCTAGAATTTGGAGAGCCGGATGGGGTCAGATGGTGATGGCTATCAACTGGCTAGAATCACAAAATGAAGGGGAGTTTCCATCTCAACTCGAGGTAAATCGAAAGAATGTTAGTGCGGTGACCTTAAGGAGTGGTATGGAGCTTGAGGATCCTAAAAGGACCCTACCAAAGATGGCCAATGAAGATGAGATTAAGAAGGAGTTAGGAGAAGAAGGAAATCCCTCGTATAACTCAAAGGTAAATTGAATGTCCCAATATGGTTAAGGCCAACCCTCCACCTTTTCCTAACGGGTTGGCAAAATCAATCAAGGAGGAAAAGGATAATGAGATATTGGAGACTTTTTAAAGGATAAAAGTAAATATACCTTTGTTGGACGCAATCACACAAGTGCCCAGGTATGTAAAATTCTTTAAGGAATTGTGTACTAATAAGAGAAAGCTAAGAGGTGATGAGTAAGGTCATGATGGGTGAGAATGTTTCTGCGATCTTCAGAAAGAAATTACCTCTAAAATGCAAGGATTCAGGTATGGTTACCATTCCCTGTAAGATTGGTAACACATTAACTAAGAGAGATATACTAGATTTAGGAGCATTAATCAATGTTATGCCTCGCTTTATCTATGCTTCCTTAAACTTAGGCCCTTTAAACGAGACCAGTATTATCATACAACTAGCTAACCATACTAATACTTACCCTAATAAAGTAGTTAAGGATATTTTGGTGCAGGCGAATAATTTGGTGTTCTTGCAAATTTTTATGTGGTGGATATGAATGAAGAAACCTCATATAATCTCATGCCTATATTACTAAGGAGATCGTTTCTTAACATGACCCAAACTAAGATAGATGTTCGTGAAGACACCCTCACAATGGAATTTGATGGGGAAGTAATTCATTTCAATATCTTTGATGCAATGAAATATCCTTAAAATGATTATTCTATTTTCTCTATTGATGTGATTAATCCCTTAGTGCAGGAGATGATTAAGTTAAATTATAGAGATTAATTAGAAGCAGTTTTGACCGAGCATTTGAAGTTATAAGCCATTGATAATGTTGAGTTGGGAGACAAATTAATTGAGATGGAATCTACCTTACATTCTTTGGAAACTTCTCCCACAAGTTATGAACTAGCTTCCATATAGTTACCTGAATCTTACCAGAGGCTATTGCCTTTTAATGTGCAGGTACCTGATGCGGAGTTGAAACCACTACCCCACCTACTTAAAGTATGCATATTTGGGAGATAATCAAACTCTTCCAGTTATTATTTTTGTAGTTTTGACTTTAAATCAGGAAGATAAATAGGTTCATGTGTTAAAAGAGCATAAGAAACCTAATAGATGGACAATTACAAATATTCGAGGAATAAGCCCTTCTATATGCATGCATCACATTTTACTTTAGGAGGATGACAAGTCCACCAAGCAAGCACAATGCAGATTGAATTCTCCAATGATGGAAGTTGTGAAGAAGGAAGTACTGAAGCTTCTCAATACTAGAGTCGTTTATCCTATCTTTGACAGTAAATGGGTAAGTTTAGTATAAGTAAAGTAGATATCTTTGGAACTATTTATACCGGACAAAGAGTGGGAGCGATTCTAGGATAAAAGGTGGGCAAAGCTGCACATGTCATCTACTACGCTACCAAATATTTCAGTCCAGCCCAACAAATTTATTCCACAACTGAAAAAGAGCTTTAATATGTTGTGTTGGTCTGGAAAAATTTTGGTCATACTTGTTAGGTGTTAAGGTTATTGTTTACTTTGATCGTGCAACTTTGAAGTACTTGCTCAGTAAGAAAGAAACAAAGTTGAGGTTAATCAAATGGATTCTTCTCCTTCAAGAGCTTGATTTGGGAATAAGAGATAAGAAGGGGCCAGAAAATGTGGTTGTTGATTACCTCAATCACTTGATTAGAAAAGAAGATGATATTCCTTTAAGAGAAATGTTTCCAAATGAGCAGTTATTTTCTGCCAATTTGACACCTCTATAGTATACAAATATTGTGAATTTTTTAATTACTAACAAATTACCTATACATTTGTCAAAGGCTTAAAGGAATAAATTAAAGAGTGAAGCTAAGTATTATGTGTGGTTATCTATGGAGGCACTGCGCAGACAAAGTCATAAGAAGGTGTGTTCCTAAGAGCAAGACGCCTTCTATCTTGACCTTCTATCATCCATACGCTTGTAGAGGAAACTTTGGGTAAAAAGGACTACCTATAAGTTTTGTAGATGGGTTTTTATTGGCCTTCATTGTTTAAAGATGCATATGTCTTTTAAAAGTCATGCGATAGGTGCCAACGATCAGGTAACTTGTCCTGTAGAAATCAAATGCCACAAACTCTCATTCTTTTTTGAAAACTTTTTGATGTTTAAGTGTATTGATTTTATGGGACCGTTTCCTTTGTCTTTTGGATTTCATTATATGTTACTTATAGTTGATTATGTCTCCACATGGGTGGAAGCTAAAGCCATCAAAACTAAAGACGTTAAGGTTGTTGCAATTTTTTTCAAGTCTAATATCCTTTCTAGGTTTGGGATGCTATGAGCCATTATAAGCAACAGAGGAACATGTTTCTGCAATAGGGTAATGAAAACGTTGTTCAAGAATTACCATATCATGCATAAAGTTTCCACCCCCTACCATCCCCATACCAATAACCAAGTTGAGGTAGCTAATTGAGAAATCAAGTCAATCCTAAAGATAACAGTTCAATCTAACTAGAAGGATTGGAGTTTAAGGCTAGAAGATGCATTGTGGGCCTATAGGACAACGTATAAAATGCTAATTGATATGTCCCTATATAGATTAGTGTTTGGGAAGTTGTTTCTTGTGGAGTTGCAACATAAGGTGTATTAGGCTATCAAGCACTGCAATATGAATTTTGATGACGTGGGAGTATGTAGAAAGCTACAATTGCAAGAGCTATAAGAGATGCAAAATGACTCTTATTAGAATTCAATGATATATAAAGAAAAGACCAAAGCTTTCTAAGATAAGATGATCTTGAGGAAAAGCTTTGCTATTGGTTAGAAAGTGCTTCTCTATCATTCTAGACTTAATCTATTCCTAAATAAGTTGCGTCTCATTAGCTCAGTCCTTTTATGGTTTCTAATGTCTTTCCATTTGGTGTAGTAGGGATATAGAGTTTGAAAATTGAAAAGACATTTAATTTGAATGGTCATCGCCTGAAATCATACTATAAAGGATTCCAAATGGAGAATATGAAAGCAGTGATACTTGAAGACCTAGATGGCATCACTTGAAGAGGAAAATATGGAGTCGAGCGAATGATAATAAATAAAGGTGCTACTTGGGAGGCAACCTAACGACAGTTTGGTCCTTTGCCTTTACATTTTCATAGTTGTTGATTTTGTTAAATGCTTTATTTCTTGCATTTAATGTTATATTGGGGACAACGTAAGTTTTAAGTGTGAGGGTAGGGATCTTGTTTATCATGTGTGTTTTTAAGTCCATTTGTTTCTTATGTGTTTTAAGTTAAAAAAATATATTTTATCTTTTTTGTTGCTTTTGATACTATATAGTTATAATTAGAGAGTATAACTAACTAGAAAAATTCATGGAAAATTGGGCATATTCTTTTTCTTACTTCGTGGAAAATTGGGATTTTTTTTACTATTTTAATTGGTCAATTTACGTTATCTTTAGAAGTGTAGTGACTAGTGGGTAGACATAAGCCAGTAAGATTTTGAGCTTTTTTAGACTGACACATCTATATTAGTCTTATTATCTTTTATCATGTGTAACCTTCATGATAAGTACATCTTGGCTTTGATTTGATTTTCTATTTGAGAAAACATTTTTATCATATGCATTAACATGAAAATAATATAGGAACCATTTGTTTTGTGAGTTACATTAGCCAAATAACCTATCTAATGATATGATTTTTCCTTTGTTAAGCCCCTTAAGCTTTATTAGCCTTTTCTTTTTGTTCTAACCATATTACGAGTCTTTAACCTAATCAAATGTCTTACCTAAGCCTTAAAGCTAGAGCAACATTTGAGATTATTGATGTATGGGGATACATAAGAGCATAAGTATGGGTTGTGTGGATATATACGAGTTGGTTATAATTGATGGAGTGAAATTATATCTTTTATCAATGAATTCCATTGTTGATGTATTTTCAATTTTTTTAATAAAAAGAATAAAGATAAAAAGAAAGTTGTCGATGAGGAAAATCATTTTTTACAAATTAATTCATGTTAATATTTCCTCTAAAAGTTATATGAAATGGATAAGTTGATTGTGATATAAATACGGGAGAATATGTTATGAAGGATCACTCCTTATGGTCATAATGTATTGTTTATCATTAATTTTTATAAGTGATTCCTTCTAATTCCTTATGCTTTATGTGATTTATAATGTGAAGGCTTGACTATAAACTGTGAACAGAGTTTTTGCATTCATTATAACTGATGGTACCCAGTCTTAAGTGAATGTCAATTTTTGCACTAAATACTCCAATGAGTGTTTTTCTTGCTTCACTAGCTTTGTTGGCTTTTGAAATAAATTATCCAAATACTTTTTAGCTTAACCTTTGGCCGCCATTACAACCTTAAAAATTCCCTTGATACATGATTATATATGTGAATCTTTAATGGTGGAGAATCGAAATGATATGCAAATTCATGGAATGTCTTGATCATGAATGATGATTGAATTTACTTATAGATCTATCTTATTTTAAAACACATATTGTCAAATTCTACCCCTAGATTGCTCAATTTTTAAAGGGAGTGACTGTTGATTGATTATGAGTAAAAACATTGAATGTTTAATTCTTACTATGGTTTTGAAAGTGATTTTTTTTCTTATCATTATCTATTATTAGGAAATATGGAAAAGGAAGAAGTATTTTAGATTATGATTTTGATTTTTTTGTTGCCTAGAGACAGCCAAAAGCTAAGTGTTGGAGAACTTGATGAGTACTTGATTGACTATATATTTACTCCCTAATACTTAGTGATTAAAGTTATAATGTGCTTAAGATACCTATCTTGGTTCATATTTTGTTTTAGGTACAAATTGGAAGAACAAGAACTAAAATGAGCTAAAAGCATATCCTTGGAGCTTTCCTATTGATGTTCAATCTTATTTTCCTGTTTATAGAACAAGAAGGAGTATGAAGATGGGGCAAAAAATCAAAGAAATGAAGTTCTTATAACTTATACAACCATGTAACTCTCTAGAGGCATGTAGGATTTCAAAGATACAATTTTAGCCTCTTCTGCAACCTAATGTGTATGGACTACAAAAGAATTTTCTAAATTCATTTTTAATATTAATAAAAATTGAGTCGTTTGGTGCCAAATTTTTTTTATACCTATAATACACAGTCGTGTAAGTGGTCATGTAGCTCTTCAGAACCTTGTATGTTTGCAAATTGGGGTAAAAATGACACACACAATCAATTACACACCTGTGTAACATGCCATGTATCTTGTAGAACCTAAATTTTACTATAAAAGGATATTTAAGCTACCAAAGAAAGGAAGGAAAAGTTGAGAGACACAAAAGGGGGTAGATTTCTTACCTTTTTGAGAGGTTTGAGGAGTTAAACTTCATCCTTCTGATTCAAAGGGGATATTGAAGTTGAAGAACACGTTTGAGCATTTCGTAGCGTAGTAGTGTTGTTATCACTCTCTTTTGGAATTGATTGTATTATTCTTTGTTTAATGTTTTGGGATTCATGTATCAATGATTAATGTTCTCACTTTTAAATATATTATTCATGTATGAACCCATTGCTAGAATCTAGACTACAGTATGTAATCACTGTAACTTTGATTCACCGATTGTAAGCTAATGGTTAAGCATCATTAGGGATAACATAGCATAGGTTAAATAACTAGAGCTTGTATGGTTGTTGCCTAGATTAACCTATTTTCCTATTATGTAATGCAATGGTCACACTAAATCTAAAGAGCTTATTTTAGGTTATCTGATAGTTATACCTAATTAAAGAGCTTATTTTGATTAGATATGACCTCATGGAAAATGGGTTAACAAAACTTATTGTTAATCTATAATTAATAGTTGCAAAGAGAGGTACGAGAATAACATGACCATTAATTGTGCTCACTTGTGTGAAGGTTGAGATTTAACCGAGAACTAGATTTGAAACCCATTTGTCAATTTTACCACTTTTGTGCTATTTAAATTGATTTAATTTCAATATTTTAGTTTTCCTTTTTTTAATCGAATTCAACCAAAACCCTCAATCCTAATTCTTGTGTCTAGTTTCTATTGCTCTTAATCACCTTCATATCTTGATTTTGGTTATAAAATCCTTGTGTTTTGATCCTACTATAAGATGAATTAAGTGAAAATGGAGTGAATATTGCATGAATGTTAATTTGATTATCATGTGGATGTTGCATGGAAATTAGAAGAATTTTGCATGAAAATGGGTGTGACACATTAATTGCATGTCACACACATTAATTCTAGTTAATTTCGTAAAGAAAAACAGATTAATTCCATACACACACATGGTTTAAATGCACACACACACGTTAATTCCATACACACGCAAATGGTTTAAATGCATACACACTTTAATTCCACACACACACACATGTTCATTCCATGCACACACACATGTTCTTTCCATGCACACACACATGTTCAATTTTCCAACTACAACGCTCTCATCTCACCATGCATGCTTCACGTTAATTTCATTCTCACATCCATGCACACACGGTCATACTCCAAGCAACATGCATTAATACATGTTTAATCATTCATGTTAATTGCATGAAACACTAGCTATCATTCTCTCATTTTCCCAACTGCTTACTCCATGGTTCTCTTCATCACCATGGATGCTTAACATTTTTCTCATACAGCCATGTTTCACCAACATTTTTCATCAATACAGCACTGTGCATAGTATTTAACATGTCACAGTTGTGACATTTAAGTCACAACTGTGTATGGTATTTAACATGCACGAGTGTGACATATAAGTCACACCCGTGACTTACTTCACGCTTATGAAATGTCTTAATTTTTATTCGCAGGTTTAACACGTGACAGCTTCAGATGTTCAAGCACGAAACCATAGACCTAAAGACAGGCTATCAAAGGAATGTTAAGGATGGGTGGCGGCGATCTTTCACCATAGGAACACTGTTCCATTCACTCACACACCACCGAGGGATGGAAACTCATTCGAGTGTAATAGAGAGACAGAGAGAGAAGAGAGAAACAGAGAAAGGAAACAGAGTGAGTTAGGAATAAGAGCAAAACAGTAAAGAGGTGGAAGATGTTGGATCGGAAAAGGAAAGCATGCATTATTTGGAGAAACGGTAGATTTCAAAACTTTTAAGAAATCATTTTGCAG
>JANZLX010000004.1:20455670-20476178 GCA_025531955.1 Erythroxylum orinocense | reverse complement strand
AACTGATTTGTATTTGTACTTTATGGTTATTGTAAAGTATTGCTAAATGATTGTAATAACTATAACTGCAAAGATTTACTACTGCTTACTGCTTATTCCGCGCGAATGAATGTCTTAAAACGAAAAAGAAAAAAACAAATTGTATACTAAGTTTTAACGGATTGATGTAGTACGCCACCCTCGCAGGGCACGGACTCGGATATCACCAATGATATCAGGTTCGGGTCGCGTGGGAGTGGGGTGTTACAATAATGAAATGATTGAATTATACAAAAAAATCTTGCAAGAAAAGGTTAGTCAAAATCACTTTGAAATTCCTAATTATTTGAGTGGTCATAATGTGTTGCTAGACGTCAATCTTTTTCTGTGGATATAAATTGTTTAATTGGAGAATTAAAGATAAATTAAAGAAGTTTAATTTATCAAATCCTAAATATGATTTATGGTTATAATTTATATCCATTGCCAATATAGTTGGGAACCTAATTGGTCTCACATAAAAATCGAGTTGAAGAGAACAAAGATATTTTAATTAAGTTGGACTCGATTGTAAATTTTGTTAAACTTTATGATTAAATATGAGATATTTAATAAATAATGATCAGTATGAGATATTGGATCTTATTTGAAGATAATTGGTATTTAATTAGAATTATTTGTAATTCTAACTAAAGTTTAATTGAAATTATAATTTAATTTCGATTAAATCACTAAAATATTCAAAACCTATTATAAATAGGTTTAAGCTCTAACTGAGTTAGCACTTCTTGCTTGACCATCTCTGTAAGAGTTATAAAGTTTTCTTATCCTGTTTTGTAGATACCGTTAATGGTTGGACACTTGTGTGGTTACAGTGGTTGAGATATACCCATTTTGGAAATGATTTAAGGGATACAGTATTCATACCTTATTTCGAAACTTGATCATATTCTTTTTGTATCCCTTATTATGATTTATGTATTAGTAATTTTATAGAATTAAAATGATTTTGTTTTTGGGAAATCAAAATACAAAAAAGTTTCTTAATTATTTTATTGCACGCGGATAGGATGCCGCTCAATTTATCAATAAATAATGCATCAAGTTATTCGCAATGGTCAACTTGATTCTTTTTCTTTGGGGTCTTAGATGAGAGAAACCTAGGAGAGCCATCAACTCCAACTATTGTTCACGTACCATTTATACTAAATCTGACTAATTGTCCATCTTACCTTCTTTACATTCTTGATAGCCCATTTTTTTGGCACGTTTGGATCTTCTTCCTTATTACTCAAAAATGACATATATATAGCAATTTGATAGAAAAATTAATTTAAATTTATACTTAATTATAAACTTTTAAAACTTTTAAAATTAAATATGAAATATTTAGCTTAATTAAAATTAAATTTCAATTATATAATTTAAATTAGACTTGAATTATAATTAAGGTAGATATAATATAATTTAACAATTGAATAATTTCTTATTGACACCATTTATCAAAGAATTAAAGAAAACCAAGGGCTTGTTTGTTTATGTTTTTTTTTTCTTGTTTTCTGTTGTGGTTTTCATGAAAAAAGAAAGAAGTCATTAAAATGTGTTTGATTGAGTATTGTTGTCATTTCTTATTTCTAAAAGTAAAAAACCGTATCAATATTATAGAAACATTAAAAAGATATTTTTGTATGTTTTTAAATCAGGTTTCTTTTTTTATAAAAACAACACTTCCCCATTTTTTTCATTGTCTTTTGTGTTCATGGCCCTGTGCTTGCTCTTTTATAGCGAAAATCAGTAGGCAAAAGAGCTTCTCATTAGCAGTCCACTGACAGTAGCAATGCTGGGCTGTAGCAGTTATCCAAGGTGCCACGTCGCGACCACTCAACAACTCCACGTGATATCATGCACCTCCCCAATGCACTGTAGACACAAACGCCCAGACCACTCCTATGACATTGACTTTCTAGACTATTTTCCTCATACACCATTTACCTATTCATATTGCTCGACCTCCTCCGCCCAATGCTTTGTTTGGTCTCCACCACCAAGTCCAGTACTATTGGTAGCGTTGATTGTGAGGGTGCTTACGATGTCCCGAAGGTCGCGGAAGAAGAAGAAGAAGAAGAGGATGAAAGGAAGGAGAAGTTTAATGGTGATAAAGTGGTCAAGGGTTACTCGAGAAGTGAAATCGCTGCAATTGATACAAGTTGTGAGGTATGAAAGTTTGACAAGTTAGTCTTTAGAAAGAAGAATCGTTGGAAAGTAAGCGACAAAAGAGTTAGATCATCGGTTGTTTAGATCATTGGTTTGGTTCTAACAAGAAAAGGAAGAAACTAGAGATGGGTCCTGGAGATAGGAATGAAACTTTTGTTCCCAAAATAAAAGTGAAGCTTTTAAATTAGGAAATAGGCTGCTCCAACGTTGTTATTGCAGGAGACTTAGCTAGGTCAAGTAGTGTAATTTTCTTGGTGAGTGATTAACGTAATTTATTAATTTATAGAATTTTATTATATATAATTAATGTGTAAATTTTTTTAATTATATAAATATGCATGTATTTTATTTCTAATCATAATAAGAATTAATTAATTTAAAACATAATATATTATATTAACAATAATTATCATAAGAGTATAATTAAAAAAACAGAAATGAGATAATAAAATCAAATATGTTTATGTTTTTAATTTTTTATTATAAATTTCAATTAAATATGTTTTTATTTTTAATTTTTATATTAAAAATTTCAACTAAATAAGTTTTTTTAATTTTTAATTTTCAATTACAATTAAAAAAATAAAAACTAAAATAAAAAATAATAAATGGCCTTAAGGAATTTCTTTAACTTTTTTATATTAAGTTGTTCGTGCCTTGTCTTTAGTGATTTCCGATTTTCCGGCAGAAATGTCAAAAAAATTAGACCGAACTCGGCCCAATTTTAACCCAAATTAACCAGATCATAGGCAGGCTACGGCCTGGCCCGGCCAGGCCTATGACCCGACGGATACTCCCAATTGGAAACTTTTTTTACAAAATCAAACATTCTTGAAATAAAATTGTGTCATTTATAGTACAGTGTGAATACTGTGAATAAGTCTGACTTGTCAGAAGGCGGGAAATTTCGCGGAAACTTCGTGGCTGACTCATAATTGTTGATGGATACCGAAAGTCCGACACCACACCTAAAACGCTTTTTCTTTCGATTGACTGTCTCTCACTCACTCCTTCCCCCGATTTACGACTGGTAATCCGCCGTATCTCAGGGTGGTTTAGTATGTTGTTTTGGTGCTACTTGAAACCTTAAAATAAGGATTTTGTTAATAATAAATCTTTTCACCGCCAGCACCTTATACTAAACTCACGAACAGAATATTATTGTCATTTGCTGTTTCTGTTTCGGTTTGTTTGTCCTTTTCCTTTTTTTTTTTGGGTAAATTTGCCCTTTTCTTTTTACTATTATATATTTCTATATCATCCCGCGTGATGCTCTGAATATCTTTTGGGACTTTTCTCATCAGTGATCATTTCATATTTTTGGGGGGAAAGAAATGCAGAAAATGAGTTGCAGGTCTTTCAATGAATTGTTGGGTGGGGAACATAAGGACGTGGAAGCAGGCACCAAGGAGGTGGAGC
The DNA here is from genome assembly GCA_025531955.1 of Erythroxylum orinocense. Taxonomy (NCBI): domain Eukaryota; kingdom Viridiplantae; phylum Streptophyta; class Magnoliopsida; order Malpighiales; family Erythroxylaceae; genus Erythroxylum; species Erythroxylum orinocense. The sequence goes on along the minus strand of JANZLX010000004.1, from coordinate 20,472,566 downwards.
TGGAGGAGGAGGAGCAGGACAAAGTTGATGAATCTGATCCCTTTGATATTGCCCACACCAAGCATGCTCCTCTTGAGACTCTTAGGCGTTGGAGGGTAATTTAATTTATTATGTATAGCAGTATACTCCACAAGCCACTTTTAATTTCACAGCATGTCGTGTTTATATGTTTATTTTACTTGCTATTACTTGATAGATCTTCTGAGTGCAATTGTAGGTTAAAAAGATTTCTGATAATGTCATGATATCTCTTAGCTAATAGCAGCTTCACATTATATTCAAATAAGTTCTCCATTGCATTGCAAACTATATGCCTTGGTCCTTTTTTCGTTTTGGGCAAATGTTTCGTTCAATCAAATAGGCTTGAAGATCTAGTAGTACTTGCTTAAAATGTGTAACGTCTAGATACTGTGTTTCTCAATTATGTTTTGGTGAGAAAAACAAAGATACGTAATTTGTGATTTTGAAGTATGAACTTTGGTGTATTGGCCTGACACAGCAAGCAGCACTCGTGTTAAACGCTTCTCGTCGATTTCGTTACACTTTGGACTTGAAAAAGGAAGAAGAAAAAGAGCAGAGAAGACGAATGATTAGGGCCCATGCTCAAGTTGTTAGAGTAATGCTTCTCATATTGACAAGCAGTTAAACAAGGAACATAAGACTTTAATTTATACTTCTATTGACTTTTATATTATAATTACTTGGTGTCTTAGGCAGCATTGCTTTTCAAATTGGCCGGCGAAGGACAAATAGGTATCTTATGATCCTTTTAATTCTCAACAACGATCTTGATTTTACATTATAATTTTACTTGTATTTAATCTATATACATTATCCAAGATAGTTGAATAAATTTTGTTGAAGTTTCTTTCCTAAGTATGGATTGTAGGAGCCCTAACAAGAATGCCATAGATACAATAAGCAACTATTTATTGCTATAATTTGAATTTGTAAATTTTAGGAAGATGAACTGTTTACTTAATTTTATTCTTGCTTTTTTGGTGCAAATATTTTTTATTCTTCAGTGTTTGAAATTTTAGGACCAATCTACTTTATGTTTTTTTTAAACATTATAATAGATACAGTATATGAAGAACTTGAATGCCCTAATGTTGTGACGTAATTGCAGATAAACCTATTCAAATCTATCATTCCCATAATGTATATAATTATATTGTACTAGCGTTTCTTTAATCGCGTAAAAAAATGGTTGTGATCCTTATGTGAGAGCTTTGATTGTAGGATCATCTTGTAATTGTCTAATTATAAAATTATTAAGCTGTTAACTACGAAAGTGAACCAAAGTATATGTTTTCTCCCTTAATCTTTGAAGTGTATGATTTTGTTGAGAATTAACTCAGTTGTGGACCAACTGAAGGTTTATGTCAACATTCTATTGTCATTGTTGACGTTATTCTTTGAATTAGAAAATTTTTAGGATATCTCATAGTCTCGTAAATGTTATTGTAGAGTTTCGTTTAGGCAGCCTTGCCTTTAAGCTTAAATGGCTTAATAGTATGGGAACATAACTTTTTTGTTGAATAAATGACCAAGTTACCAGCCTCAAAAGGATGTGTTCATTACTTTTTTACCATGATTCTTTTACTTTCCCTGTTTTCACCCATTAACATATATTTTTTTGACATTTTAAGTCTTAGGTCCTACATTAATTCCCCCCAAAGTTACTGCTGATTATGAAATTGGTTTAGAACAACTTGCAACAGTGACCAGGGATCACAAATTTTCTGCTTTACAAGAATATGGGGGTGTAAGTCAAATTTGAAGCTTTCCTTTGTTTCAACATTTTTGGCTAGAGAAACCCTTTATATGTTAATGATCTCTTTCTCCTTCAGGTTAAAGGATTAGCAAATATGTTGAAAACAAACTTGGAAACTGGAATTAATGGAGATGAAGATGATATATCAAAGCGAAGGAATACCTTTGGATCTAACAGATATCCTCAGAAAAAAGGACGCAGTTTCTTAGTATATTATCATACGATTTTTGTCTTTATGTTTCCCTTGTTATTAGATGTGCTTTGCTAACTGCCTGATTTGTTTTGCAGACGTTCCTTTGGGAAGCATGGCAAGATTTAACTCTCATCATATTGATTATAGCTGCAATAGCATCATTGGTTCTTGGAATGAAGACAGAGGTTTGCTTTATCATTTGTAAATAATTTCTATGCATTTTTGTGAAATGAAAAATGCTACCCTATTGTTGATTTTCATGATAATGATAAGTTGAAATTGATTCATGATTTTTCAAATAAGTTACCTCTATGAGTTGTCATGACTTCCAACGATGTTGTTGGATAAAATGGTATTGACAATTGTAAGGAGGAAAAGTAAGGAAGACTCTAAATAATGGATAAAGCATGCAAAACTTCTAATACTGCATGGAACATTTTGGTGTCAAATCTTATGCTTCATGGTCTTTTTTTAAAAATTTTGATGAGGCCTTGAAGTATTTAACTAAATAACATGTTTTTGTGATCTTAGAATTTGGATATGAATGGTATATTAAATTGTTCACAACTGGCTTATCTTATATATAAAATTTTAGTATCTATAAATGGAAACTAATGATTCTAATCTCATGATTTATGAGATATTTTGATGTAATAACTAATCCCATAATTTATGGGATACTCTTTTATCATGATTTATGGGATATTCTAATATAATATAAAACTTAATCAAATGGAATCAATCAATCAATATATATGATTTTGCCACACTCCCCTTTAAGCTGGTGAATAGGTATTCTCCATTCACAACTTGGATACCATAGTTTGAAAAATTGAGTTGCCCAAACCTTTAGTGATAATGACAACCAATTGACCATGAGTAGACATATAAGGTGTGCAAATTAATCCATTCTCTTAACTTTTTCTTGATGAAGTGCCTATCCGTTCAATGTGCTTCATTTGATCAATTAAATTGGGTTGTGAGATATGCTGATTGTTGATTTGTTGTTGCAGTATAGTCTTAGAGTGTTATCCCATTTAATCGTCAAATCTTTAATAATAATTTTCAACTCAAGTAGCTATCATTCGGTGACCGAGCCATTATATCTTTTTTTTTATGTTAGCATTCCTCCTAGTAATTAGCTTGTTAGTGCTGATCAGTCTGCTAGTGCTAGTATTAGTAAACAGCCTACTAAGCCCATCCAAATCCTACATCCGTAGGGGTAAGATGGGGAAGGGGACAAATACAAATGCCACATTGGTTGGTGGTTAGGAGTTAGTTACACAGAGGGTGAGAATGAGAAGGTACAGAGGATATGTAGGATTCGGTATAGAGAGGGAGACATCATCATTCATATTCTGGAAATACAGATTTTGTATTGGCCTGGGAGTTATCTTCCAGGAGTTATACTGCTACTGTACCCTACATCTACGTAAATAATACAAATCTCTACTGATATTCCTATCAATTGGTGCTTTCATTGAGAGACCAAGGGCTAGAGATTGTATGCCAACTAGAATGGAGGCTAGAGGATTGGCATAGAGGCGTCTCTTAGGAGGCAAGAGTCATCCCTCTCAGCATAAGAGGGAATGATTAAATCGCATGACACCACTTTGAAGGATCTTCAATCGCAGCTAAGCTCTTTGATGGCTAGCTTGGAGACGCTGGCTAAATCGCAACATCTGCTACAGTCGGAGATGAGGGATGAGTTTCAGCCCTTGATGGCTAGAAACTCGCAGAAACAGAAGATGGGCGAAGAAGAAGAACCATTGGCATTTACCCATCATGCGCCCTTTTTTTAATTTATTATTATTATTATTATTGTTATTATTATTATAAATTTTGCTTTGATTATTATTATTATTATTATAAATTTTGAACTTATTATTATTATTAATAATTTTGTATTTATTATTATTATTATTATAAATTTTTTACTTATTATTATTATTTTATTATTTTTATTATACGAAATTAATTATCATATTATTATTATTATTGTTATTATTATTATTATAAATTTTGAACTTATTATTTTTATTGTTTATTGTTTATTATTTTCATTTAATTATTAATTTATTATTATTATTATTATTATTCGATATTTATTTTTAATTGTTATTATTATTATTTGATAACTTTTTTACTTATACAAATCTTTCGTAATAAAATTATTAATGAATTACATATTTCTAATCATATTAAGGTCCAGAGGTAATTTCGTCATTGACACAAATTTTATGCTCTGTCCACTACAACCAAACACATTTTTGCCTTCGAGACGGAGACAATTTGTTCTGTTCTGTCCATCACAACCTCACTGTCTCCAATTTTTGTTTCGTTCCGTCTCCAAATTTCTGTTCCGTTCCGTTTCTGCACAGGAGACAGCAACCATACGCAGCGTTAGTGTGCAATTTGATGGAACTCAGGGAACTCGGAAAGGTTCAGTCCTCACCTCCGAGGTCCAGAATTTTAATAGGGCAGTTACAAGAAATGCCTATTCTCATTATGGTGGATAGTGGGGCTAGCCATAACTTTGTGTCTAGAAGGTTGGTTTAGGCTATGGATATGGTTGTTACTTTAACTAGAGTTTTCGGTGTTAGTTTGGGAAATGGCCATTAATCTTCTCACAAGGTATTTGTGAAGAGATTAAATTGGAGTTGAGTGGAAAAGAGTTTAGTGTGAATGCACACGTAATTGACACAGGAGGGCCCGACCTAATCTTGGGTGTGGCTTGGTTAGGGACACTAGGGGTGGTGAAGGTTGATTGGAAGAGAATGTACATGTCATTTGATCAGAAGGGAGTGGAGGTTACTCTGCAGGGAATTAATATGCATGCTTCTCCTCATGCATTGCAGCAGATTTTGAAACATCAGGAGTTGAAAATAGATGGACCGTTGTGGTCTTTGAGTATCGGGAGAACTCTAACTGATGAGATGGGAGCCTTGAATGAGGGTCAAAGGGACGATTTTGGAGCTGTTTTATTCAAGTATGGGTCGGTTTTTCCAAAAATAAAGGGCAACTCCCTTCCACTCACCTTGAGTTTTTTCAGAAATAAAGGGCAACTCCCTTCTACTCACCTTGAGGACAAGGTGCCTTTTGAGGAGGAGGGAATTGTTAGCATTCCTCCTAGTAATCAGCTTTTTAGTGCTGATCAGTCTTCTAGTGCTAGTATTAGTAAACAACCTACTAAGTCCATCCAAATCCTACATCCGTAGGGGTAAGATGAGGAAGGGGACAAATACAAATGCCACATAGGCTGGTGGTTAGGAGTTAGTTACAGAGAGAGAGTGAGAATGAGAAGGTACAGAGGATATATAGGATTCGGTATAGAGAGAGAGACATCATCATTCATATTCTGGAAATACAGATTTTGTATTGGCCTGGGAGTTATCTTCCAGGAGTTATACTGCTATTGTACCCTACATCTACGTAAATAATACAATTCTTTACTGATATTCCTATCATTTTACTTCTCCAAATCACAAGATTATCATCGAGAAAAGCGTAATATCCAGAAGATGATCTTCTATCAACAATAGATCCAACATAATCAGCGTTAGTGTGTGCCTGAAGAATCAAACCTCCATTTTTTTTAACAAAATACCCTTTTTTGGAGTTCCTCTAAGACATTGAAGTACTTTTTGAATTGTTTGCAGATGAACTTCTCTCGGACTATGCTCTCTCGGACTATGCGTAATTAACTAATTTCACTCACTATATATGTTATATCTGGTCTTGTGTGAGACAAATAAATTAATCTTCTAACTAGGTGTTGATATATCTCTTTGCCTACTACAACGTGCTCCTCTACTTTTCCAATCTTAAGATTTTGATCAATAATGAGTGCTTGTAGGTTTGCATGTTGTCTTACCTATTTTCTTAAGATTTGTAACATACTTTTGTTGCGAGATAAAGATTACCTGCCTAGAATGTGCAACTTCATTTCTGAGGAAATACTTCAACCTTCCTAATACCTTAATCTCAAACTCCTTAGCTAACCGTTGACTTAACAATTGTTTCTCTTTATCATCATCTTCCATAGAAGAATTGTAACTCTCTTTTAAGGAGAGTGTTTAATAAACATTGTATGATCTTCTTGACTTTTTTTATATCCCACAGCCAATATAACTCTAGCAAATCTTCTGAACCATACTCGAGGTGATTGCTTAAGGCCATTCAGTGTATTCAACTTACACACTATATGACCAGCCAAAATACTCTAATTACATTTATAGAGTATGCTATGTTTGGTCGAGTATGCGCAAGATAGATGAGCCTCCCTACAGGCCTTTGATACATTTTCCTATCCACAGGAGGTTCTTCTTTTGCTTCTTCGAGGTTTTGATTAGCTTCTATTGGTGTAGATATCAACTTAAATCCAAATTTTGCTATCTCCTTTAATAAATCAACCGCATATTTTTGTTGGGATATGAAAATCCCCTTTTTGGAGTATGCCACCTCAATACCTAGAAAGTACTTTAGTCTCCCAAGTTCCTTTATCTCGAATTCCTTGACCAGTTGTTGTTTTAGTTCTAGTTTTTCCTTTTCATCATTTCCAGTGACAATGAGGTCAACATACACAAGAAGTGCCGTCACTCCCCTGCAGACGAGTGCTTTATGAAAAGAGTATGATCACCTTGATTCTGTTGGTATCCAGATGTTTTCATAACTTTGTTAAATCTTCCAATCCATGCTCTTGGTGATTGCTTTAGTCCATAAAGGGCCTTCTTGAACTTGCAAACTTTATCCTTGTTTCTTTTCCAAATCTTGGAGGGATATCCATGTAAATTTCTTCATCTAAGTCTCCATGAAGAAATGCATTCTTTACATTGTACTGTAAAAGTTGCCAATCAAAATGTGCTGCTAGGGATAGTAGAATCCTAATAGTGTTCATTTTTGCCACAGGTGCAAATGTGATAGCAATCACTGGTATTTCAATTTGTAAATGTAAGAATAGTTCGTATCGAGAGGACAAAGCTCCAATATTCATGCCTCAAATGTAATTCTTTACAATTATTTATAACAACTGAAAATAACTAATTGCTAACAAATTGCAAAAATAAAGGAAATACATCTACAAGTATCTGCACGTTTGTTAACTACCTTAGACGTGAACCTTGACTTCTTCAACTTTCTTCAGCACCTTCAACATTTCCATGTTTCCTCCTTCGATAATAAGTCCTCACGGGTGGTGGGGTCCTATCAATGCATCCCCCTGGGAGAGTAGCCTTGTTTTCAAGGCGAAAGCTAGGAAACTGTTTAGCCATTAGATCATAATTCTCCCAAGAAGCTTCTTTTAGAGGATGGTCTAACCACTGCACAAGCAACTCCAGAGTAGGGATACCTGATTGTAGTACCCAGCAGTGGGCTAGGATGTTGGCAGGTTGTACGACTATCTCCCAATTTTCTGCAATAGGTAAGGCAGTTGGTGGTATGGTAGGATCTTGGCCTTGCGCTGGTGGTATGATACGATGGACTTTGGAAGTGTACGATAGATCTAACTCATATGCCATAGGTCCCACACGACGTTTCACAGTATAAGGCTCAAAATAACGGGGAGATAATTTTTCATATCTTCGTTTCGCTAAAGAGCGTTGTCTAAATGGCTGAATGCTAAGATAAACTGTGTCACCTACTTCAAAAGAAATTTCTCAACGTTTGGCATCAACATGAGCTTTTATGTGAGATTGAGCTTTTAGCAACTGTTCCTTTAGGAGTTTCAACATATCATTGCGAGCTAGCAATTGTTCTTCCAATTTTGCAATGTAAATTTCACCTTGAACAAAAGGATGAAGAATGGGAGGATTTTGGCCGTATAGTAGTTTGAATGGTGTAGTTTTTGTTGAAGTATGGAACCTCGTGTTGAAGGAGTATTCAGCCCAGGAAACATATTTGCTCCACGAAGATGGTTGTTCTTGTGCGAAGCATTTGAGATAGGTTTCAAGACAACGATTTACTACTTCGGTTTGGCCGTCAGATTCTAGATGATAAGAGTTCCCCATTCGCAAGCGGGTTTGGCTTAGTCTGAACAACTCTTGCCAAAACGCACTAAGAAAAATGACGTCTCGATCTGACAAAATGGAACAAGGAATGCCATGTAACTTGACAATTTCCCTACAAAAGAGAGTAGCCACTGTCTTGGTTGTAAAAGGGTGTGACAGTAGAAGGAAGTGGCTATACTTTGTGAACCTATCCACCACCACCAGGAGGGTGTCATATCTACCAGATTTTGGAAGCCCCAGAATAAAGTCCATAGAGATATCTTCCCACACACGCTCAGGAATTGGTAGTGGTTGTAGAAGGCCAGCTGGAGCTAAAGTTTGATATTTATTTTACTGACATATCATGCAATTCTGAACATAGTGCTTCACATCTTGTTTCATGCGTGGCTAGAAAAAACTAGTTGTGATACGTTTGAGGGTCTTGAGGTAACCTCCATGACCACCTACCAAATAATCATGACATTCGGCTATTTTTTGGCGCAGAACAGAGTCTTTAGGAATGAACAACATGTTTTGGTAGAACAACTTTTTGTCTGCAAGATGGAAATCTGATTTGGACCCTGGATCTCGTTGAAGCTCTTCTATCAGGGATCGCGTATATGGCTTGCATTAATGCTTTAGGAAGGTGCATGAAATCCATATTGATAGGAAGAGCTAATGTTAGGAAATCTGCATGCAGTGGCTTCCTGGACAAAGCCTCAGTTCCTTGGTTTGTCTTCCCTGTCTTGTAAATAATAGTGAAATCAAAAGGAAAAAGCTTTATGAGGAGGCGTTGATGTTCACTAGTGGTTATTCGCTGCTTGGTGAGGTGTTTGAGGCTGGCATGGACAATTCTAACAAAGAAGTGTTGCCCCAATAGATAATGCTTCCATTTTTGAATTGCCAAAACTAAAGCCAATAATTTACAATTATAAGTAGATTTATAACGATTAGAGAAAGAGAAACCCTTACTGAAATAGGCAATGGGGTGTTCAGCTTGTAATAGAATAGCTCCAATCCCATCTAATGACGCATCACATTCTACAATGAACAGTTGGCCGAAATTAAGGCAATCTGAGAACGGGAACTGTGGTGAGGGCAATCTTGAGTTCTCGAAATGCTATATCTACTGTAGGAGACCAGAGAAATGCATTCTTTTTTGTCAAGTTGATCAAGGCCCGCGCCATTGTCCCATAATTCTTGACGAAACGGTAGTAATTGCTCGTGAGTCCTAAGAAACCCCTTAATTCTTTGACGTCTTTTGGCACAGGCCAGTCTATAACAGCTTTAATTTTGTCAGGATCAACCTCAACTCCCTCTTTGCTTATCACATGACCCAGATATTGGATTCGTGGCTGATCAAGGAGACATTTCTTCCTATTTGCAAAGTACTGATGACTTTGTTAAAGTTTGAGCGTTATCCGTAGATGGGTAAGATGTTGTTCTAAGGTAAGACTATAAAATGAGAATATCATCAAAAAAGACGGATGAATTTTCTAAGGTGGGGCGGAAGAGGTCATTCATGGCAGATTGGAAGGTGGAAGGAGCATTAGTGAGTCCAAATGGCATTACTACAAATTTGTAGTGGCCCGAATGAGTTCGGAATGCTGTTTTATGGATGTCAAAAGCATGGACTCTGATTTGGTGGTAACCTGATCGTAGGTCTATTTTGGAGAAGATAGTAGCACCATGTAGTTCATCTAAGAGCTCATTAATGTTAAGAATGGGATATTTATCAGATATGGTTAATTGGTTGAGTGTTCTATAGTCAATGCAAAACCTCCAGGAGTCATCTTTCTTTTTAACTAGTAATACGGGGTTGGCAAATGGGCTAGAGCTAGGTCTGATGAATCCAGTTTTGAGGAGTGTTGCTACTTGGTTTTTGATCTCATTTTTCTGGTTTTATGGGTAACGATATGGCGAATATTGGGAGGTTTAGAATTTGGGATCAAGGGGATGGTATGTGAATGAGAGTGGAAGGGTGGTAGGGTAGTTGGTTCCTCAAACACGGCTTCATACTCACGCAGCAAAGTTTGTATAGCCAGCAGAGGTGGATCCAATTTTGGGTTAGCAAGCTTGGAGATGGCTTGGAAAGAAGCGTCCATATCAGCTGCTGCAGGAGTTCCTTGAAGTTGATAACGTTTCCAATCCAAATAGAAAATCATGAACATCTTGTTCCAGTTTGCTTGGATGGTGTCAAGAGAAGCAAGCCACTTAATGCCTAATACCAAGTCAGCACCTCCACTGGTAAAAGGGTAGAAATCTTGAGTGATTCGCAACCCGGTTAATTGAAAGGTAACGTTGTGGTGAATTTGGTTACATTGAATAATATCCCCATTGCCAATTTGGACGTCGAAAGTTTGTACTTTCTGGACTGGAATTTTCAAATCTACAACAAGGGGAGCCGTTATGAAATTGTGTGTAGATCCACTATCTAGATACCAAGAGAATTACCCGTTTGCTACCGATGGACCCTTGTAGTTTCATTGTAGTTCCTCTCGTCTTCCCCAATATGGCATGCAACGATATCTCAGCCAAGTCGGTTGACATTGGCTCCTCATCGTCAATGTCCTCTGATGGTTCGCGTAAGCCGTTGTCGTTTTTAGTGAGTTCCATGGAGGTGAAAATTGAAGACGTGCAGCGGTGACCAGGTGCGAATTTTTCATTGCACCTAAAACAGATACTTTTGGCTATGCGATTTTGTTGTTCGGCTTCTCATGGGCGTACTTGAGTTAAGGATGGCATGCTTGCTTGGAGATATCTGGAGGTAGTGGGATTTGTTGTGAATGGCATGGTTGCTTGGGAATATTTGGAGTTAGTGGAACTTGACGTGGAAGAAGACTGTTGCTCTTGAGGGGGGCGTGGAGTTTGAAAATTGGGTTGATCGTGGGGAAAGTTGCCAATTGTGTCCTTTGACTCCACGGATAGGTTCAACTTGGATTCAAATTCAAGTGCGAGACTCATCGCTCTATACACGGAACGTGGTTTGTGGATTCCAACATCAGTTTTCAATTCCTCCTTTAAGCCGCTAAGAAATACCCCTAAAAGACAGTGTTCAAGCCAAAGTTTCACACGAGCTGCACGTTTGGCAAACTCTTGAAGATATTTTTGGACGCTACCTACTTGTTTGATGCTGCATAAGTGTTCATCGGGATTTTGAAATTCCGCAGGCCTATAGTTTTCTTGAAGCGCCTTCACCAGTTCTTCCCAATACAAAATAGTGCATTCGCTATTAGTCCAAGCGAATAAGTCTGGAGCATCTCCTTCCAAGTACATAGCTGCAATCTCGACTTTTAGTTCTTTTGGGGTCTGGTAGTAACGGAAATATTTCTTAGCTTTCAAAATCCAACCTTATGGGTCGCCTCCTTCAAATCTAGGGAACTCCATCTTGATGTGTGGGTGTTGCATTAAGCTCCTCCACTAATCCAAGGAGCCTAATATGGCTCTAATATCATCATAGAATTTGAATAGGAATTGTGCATTAAATTGTTTATAGTAGGCTTAGCTTATATACAAAATTCTAATACTTATAAATGGAAACTAATAATTCTAATATCATAATTTGTGGGATATTATAATACAATATTTAATCCCATAATTTATAAGATGCTGTCTAATTCATGATTTATGATATATTTTATATAATTGGACACTAATTGAAAATATAATTAATCAATTAATATACATGATTTTTCCTTATGTGAAATTCTCCATGGTTTGCATCTTTTCAGTTAGTGGTCTAGGTTCCATATTCCACTATTAATGAATACATGGTGTGAGATGCATGCCATCTAACAAGTATGTCAAAAAATTAGTGGCTCATTGTTTCTTTTCTTTTTTTTTTTCAAGCGTTGGAATTTCTCAGTAAGAAGGGAATGGAAAATTCTTTGAACTATTCTTGCCTGCTTCAGAATAATGTTGACTATGTTCATATATTCTATACTCCATAGGGTGTGGATGAAGGATGGTATGATGGTGCCAGCATTGCTTTTGCTGTTATTCTTGTCATAGTTGTTACAGGTATTGGACTTGTGCTTGTAGTTTTCTTTTTTCCAGTTTTATTTGATTTCCATATAGATAAAAGAATAGAAAAGAATGAAGTTGATATCTATACTTAGGAGTTCAACAATATTTTGTTATGTTGGATGTCACTATAGGTCTATCCTTCCTTTTCAAGTTCTCTCTTTCCTTCCAACCAATTGAAATAAAATTGTTGAGTGTGTTGAGCTCTTCATTGTTAACCTAGTCTACCTTTTCTAGGCCATAAAATAACTGCTCTATAGGCATGTTTAAACAGTTATATAGATGTGTTTTTTTAATCAATCTTGAGTCACCTCTTTGATGGTGGTTTTGTTTATTTGCTTAATTGGTATTGGGATTGGCTCATTCCATGTCAAATCTATGTCATTTGTTCTTCTTTAATCTTCCGTTGTCTTTGCTTCTTTGATGACCTTGTTGATTTTACTACTGAAAGAGGATTAATTGCTTTCAATCAAGTTGTGTTTGCTCAAGTTTAATGCAATCTCTTGCAAATCTTACTATATGGTTCTAGCACCCTTTTCGCATGGCATTTGGAACCCATTTCACATGGCATTTAAATCTCTAACATAGAGTGCATTCTCTTTACATTGACAATCCCATTAAACATTTTCTTTTTTGACATTTTGTTAACTAGCTGTAAGTGATTATCGTCAATCTCTCCAGTTTCAAAGTTTAAATGAGGAAAAAAGAAATATACAGTTAGAGGTATGTACTTGCTCATATTAGTGCCTTACATTTTTATTCATCTTCATATTAGCTTTCTGATGCATGTACAACTTTGTGTAGGTTATCAGAGCTGCAAGGATAATGAAAATCTCAATATTTGACATTGTTGTTGGTGATGTTGTACCTCTAAAAATAGGTGATCAGGTGAGCTTTGTATCTGTTGAGCTCAAATTGAGTTTGCATTTTGAAATTGACTGCAAGAAGCTAATACTTCTTGACGTTTTTTGTTTAGGTCCCAGCTGATGGAATCTTAGTTACTGGTCATTCCCTTGCAGTTGACGAATCTAGCATGACTGGTGAAAGCAAAATTGTGAGTTATCTAGCCAATTGTTTATTTCCTATTAGATCTTTTGAGTCTCTTTAACTTTGCGATTTGTTCTCTCTTAATATGATTCCTATTGTAGGTTCACAAGGATCACAAGACACCCTTTCTAATGTCTGGCTGCAAAGTAGCTGATGGCATTGGTACCATGTTGGTAATTGTGTATTCTTTCTCCTTTCTCTTTTCCTTTTTGTCTTTTTTTTGTATACCATGCATGTAATCCAATAACTTTTGGCTTGATCCTTTATACCTATTTATCCTCTGACCTTTTTTTTCTTTCCAAAAGTTAAAGTTTTGATTAATTAAAAGTAATTACATCTAGAATACAAAAGGTCAAGGATAATCCAAAAAGACTACATTACAAAGAGTTGTGGTTCCTAGTAAATGTCTACTTAATATTTAGGGGTACTTAAGAGATCACATAAACCAGTATTACTCCAATTTCCATCTTCTCTTCATATTACTTGACATATTTGTTGCTATTCCTTTTGCTAACTTGGCCAATTTGCAATGGAGGAAAATGTCCTGAAAAACCATTTCTATGCTTCAGCTTTGTTACCTAAAAATTTTGCAATTTCCCTTCTTCCAGATGTAGTATAGCAAAGTTGCCCAACTTATCGTAATTGTTTTAAGATCAACTACATTATGCACTCTTAAGGTTACCCAACCAAGTAATAGTTTCACTCCAAGAGTCCATTGGTCTATCCAAGTTAAGAATAATTTGCATCCGATCCTAGACTTGCCTGATATATCTGCATCTAATCATAAGATGCTCCAGATTTTTCGTTTTTGTACTACATAACTCACACTGCAATGTGTTAATGGAGAACTTAATCCTGTCCCTCATAAGCAATCCTCCATTGATTCCCATTCATAAGATAAATGAATGAAATGGATGGATGTCACTGTCCCATACTAAATTTGTCCACTCTCGCGTTGTGTTCTGCGGAATCTGCAAAAGTGTTTTGCATGCTTTTGTGCTGAACTTCCTTGATCTATCGGCTAGCTACTAAATTTCATCTTGTTCTCCCTCTTGACATCTAGGCAATTCTTCCATTATAAGGTTGGCACTTTCTATTGTTATGGAATGGCCATTTGATTGTTTCTAATTAATAATCTCACCTTAGTTTTTGGATTCACCACCAATTTCAAGGGCTGCACATCTTCTACCTGATTTAGGGGACCTTTACATTGCCAATTGTCATACCAAAAGGTCATGCTTTCTCCATTGCCAATCCAATTGAATACCTATTGTTGCATCTATATCCTTATTGCTAGGATTTCCTTCAAGGTTCTGGACATTTCCTGCCTTGGCTTTAAAATTCAAATTCTCTTATTCTTTATGAAAACAATGTGAATCCTCTGAGCTTTGTTGTTTGATTGGAATGATTTATTGAGGATAAGTAGATTGCATCTCTTCTCTCCAACATCTTCCTTGAAACAATCAATTGATTGGCTTGTCAAATAAACCAAAAACTACAACAAATGAACTTTGTGCTCTACTTGCTACATAGCAACTGCACATACATGCTTTTATGTAAGCGTGTGTAAATGAAAACTGTGGATTTTATGTGTAAACTTTTGTTGGTGGGTGGACTTATCATGATTTGCCTTATTGATATTTGTCTTTTACACAAATTACTATTTTGGGATCTTTCCTTTGTTCAGCATGTAAGTTTACTATTTATTATATTTAGTTGACATTGTGATTATGATTCTGGCATTAGTTATCAAAGGAAATCTTATTTTTGTTTATCCTATTTAGGTTTTATTTTATGCTTATATCTTCAATTTGCAAAGGAATCCAATGCTTCTTTAGAATAAAGAATATTTATCTTCCTATTTTATAGGTAACTGGTGTTGGAATCAACACTGAATGGGGATTGTTGATGGCAAGTATTGCAGAGGAAACTGGTGAAGAGACTCCATTGCAGGTTTAACCTTATGATTTTTGTGATGGTATTATATTGTTCATGGGGTCCACTTCTAAGAATAGACTTCTTACTTGACATAGGTACGTTTAAATGGAGTTGCTACATTCATAGGCATTGTTGGGCTTTCAGTAGCTGTACTTGTGCTTGCGGTACTATTGGGCAGGTAAGTTGTTAATCTTCAAATAAGACTTGTGACACTTGTGTACCAGCTTAACGTCTAGAAATTGATTTAGATACTTCACTGGACATACGGAAAATCCCAATGGAAGTCCCCAGTTTGTTAGAGGCAAGACGAAATTTAGTACAGCGACAGATGGAGTAATCAAAATAGTCACCATTGCAGTAAGTGCAGCTCATGGGTATGTTTTATGTTTATTATTATTATTATTATTTTGCATTGTAATTTTGTTACTGACCACAAAAACATTCAGGTAACTATTGTTGTGGTTGCTGTCCCTGAGGGCCTTCCTTTGGCTGTTACCTTGACGTAAGTATTAGAAATGAGAATTAAAACTAACCTTACATTTTCCAATTTGCTTGTACGTGTGTCATTCTTCTTTCCAATAACTGTTCTTTAGGTTGGCATACTCAATGCGGAAGATGATGGAAGATAAAGCCTTGGCAAGTATCAATTTGTTTTTTCATATTTATTGTCTTAGCTTAAAGATTCTTGTTCTCAAATTTCTAACAGTAGCTGATCTTCAGGTCCGTAGGCTTTCAGCCTGTGAAACTATGGGCTCAGCAACAACAATTTGTAGTGATAAGACTGGAACATTGACCAAGAATGAGGTGGGTCTATGACATCAATTGATGCTCAATCCTTTATTAGTCCCCTCCACTTGAAAAGAACTCGACCTCGAGTTTTCATTAGGATATAGCTCTTCTTCTCCATGAAAATCATAGATATCAGCAACATTAAAAGTCTTTGAAATTCCCATCTCCTCAGGTAGATCGATAACATAAGCATTGTCGTTGATTTTATTTACTATCTCATAAGGACCATATTTCTTTGGCTTCAATTTGTTGTAGGTTCCAATAGGGAGTCTTTGTTTCCTTAAGAAAATCATCACTTCGTCACCTTCTTGGAAAGTTTTAGACTTCCTATGTTTGTCAGCTTGTTCTTTATATTTGGCATTAGTCTTTTCAAGTCTCTCTTGAACCTCTTCTTGCACAGTCTTCACTTGTTTGGCTATATTTCCAGCTGCTATGCTTAAGTTTGGTAACTTTGGAAGTTTTATCAGAAAAACAGTACTCTTTGGAACTTTCAAGTATACCAAGGAAAATGGTGATCTACCAATAGCACTATGGACAACAATATTGTCGGCAAACTCAGCTTGAACTAGAGCTAAATCCCATTACTACCCTTATCTACTCAATCTCAATGCAAGACCTGTCCCTCTTCTACCCTTATTTAGTCAATCTCAAAATTTCTCAACTGGTGAACCATCATGTACTAGTAGTTTTGATTCAAGAAAGAGGAGGGCAACATTGGGACCTATAAATGATGCCTTCAACATGCAAGTTAGAGAAAATTTAGATCTTGAGATTATTAGAATGTTTTACTCTTCAAGATTGCCTTTTCATCTTGCAAGGAATTCTCATTTCATCAAAGCTTTCTTTTTTGCTGCTAATCATTATATTAGTGGTATGTTCCTCCGGGCTACAACAAGTTGAGAACAACTTTACTTGACAAAGAAAGGGAACATGTTGAGAAGCTTCTTCAACCTATAAGGAATACATGGAATCTAAAAGGAGTGAGCATTGTAAGTGATAGGTGGAGTGATCCACAAAGAAGACCTCTTCTCAACTTTATGGCTGTGACTGAAAGTGGGCCAATGTTTTTGAAAGCAATTGATTGCTCTGATAATATCAAGGACAAGGATTTTATAGCCAAGCAAATGAGAGATGTGATTATGGAA
>JANZLX010000004.1:20441104-20453088 GCA_025531955.1 Erythroxylum orinocense | reverse complement strand
ACTTGATGAACCAGAGTTGGAGAGTATGATCTTTGCTGATGAAAGCAATGCCAATGTTTGAGAGTAAAGTGATTAGATGGTTGATACTTTAGTTAGATTTTTTGGTTGTAAATACCCATGTGAATGACTAATTCTACTTTTGAATAGGAGATTGTAGACAAATTGCTTAATGGAATATATGCTCTATGTTTTTATGAATTCTAAATTTTTTTCTTAATTCTAAATTTTATAATATATATATATATATGCTGTGTTCGTGTCCACCAAATTTTAGAAGATGGTGTGTCCTCGTGTTTGTGTCGTGTCGCGTGTCGCGTGTCCGTGTCTGTGCTTCTTAGGCTCTAATTAATGAGATTGTCTCTTCCAATGACGGCATCTCTTCTTTACCAATAATTTGGACTCTTAAATGGTCAAATTTTGGGTTCAAACTAGCCACAATGATCGTACACACTATCTTTCTCAATAAAATTCTTTAGGATTGTAGCATCCTCCGCAAATTTCATCTTAAATACTCGATAATGATCAAGTTCTTGCCATAAATTTTGCAGAAGATTGGCATATTCTATAACAGTTTTTCTCCTTGTTTTGTTGCCCCAGTTTTGATTTTTACCTCATAAATTTTGGTTGCATCACGATTCTTTCAATAGGTACGCCAAATAAACTCCCCAATCTTCTTTTCACATGCAAGAAAAGAATTGAGAGGAAAAATTCTTTATTTCTCTCTTACTCTTTTGAGTTTCAATGCAACAGAATGTATACAGTAAGTATTAGATACACAATAGGAAATACCTAATTAAAAATAGAGAATCTTAACTAAAATCCCTCAAATTAAGGGATATCATTAGCACCCCTAATATCTATCAAATAATTATAGTATTTAAAGCTAATATACATCTCGACAAAAACATTATATGGGTCCATATTGTACCTTAATTTCACTTTATGTTCGATTAGGTGAAATTTCAATTCATTTAAAACTAAATGACAACATCGTAGTTTGTCCATACCATATCTAGCCATCTTAGTTAATTATCATTTAGACACTTTTTCAAAAGGATTTGCATACAAGCTTTGACGGGCATTTAAGTGCCATTTTCCTACTTATTTTAGTTTCTTTTTCACATTCATAAATTGTATCTTTAAGAAGATGCTCAAATCCTTTTGATTTTCTTGCTTACGTATAAGAAGATGAGGTAAAAATTATAGGTTCTATCAACTTCTTCTTTCTTTGATAACCTTTACTCATGTATAATGGTTTATTTGCACGCTGATCTCTGTGAAATGTTATGTATTTAGTCATTATGCGAAACATAAGGCGCCGTTTGGTTCTATTTTTGTTTTTCTGTTGTAGTTTTTAGTTTTTATTTTCTATTTTTAGTTTCTGTTTTCCTTTCAAATAAAAGCAAAACCTGTTTGATTGTTAATATCAATTTAGTTATATTTTTATTATTGATGATAATTAAGTATTAGATAAAACTTAACGATAAATTATTTTTGACCACTAGATGACTGTATATTTTATATTGTAGATGACTATAGTAGAAGCTAGTGTTGGGAAAAAGAAGATAAACCCACCAGATGATTCCTCACAGTTGAGTTCTGAAGTAGCCTTTTTGTTAAATGAGGGAGTTGCAACAAACACCACAGGAAATGTTTTTATTCCCAAGGTAGAATTCTGTTTCCTTTGTTTTCAGGTGTTGGTTATTTGATTTGGCTTAATCCTTTCATAACAATGCTGAAAGGCCTAGGTTCACACTTTTATTTGATTTTTTGACCCCCAATTTTACCATATTTTGATCATCATTCAACTTGTTCCTCCTATTGTCAAGGCAATTGCTATATTTAACTAATTTTGGTGTATAGATAAATTGTTTACTGTATTACTTTTGCAGGATGGTGGAGATGTGGAAATTTCTGGACCTCCAACAGAAAAGGCAATTCTTTCTTGGGCAGTCAAGGCACACTCTGTCACCATTCAGTGTTTATTAGATTCGTATGCGTATTTGTGAAGTTAATTGCAGTTAACAAATGTTTTTGTTCTTGCTTTTTTTTTTCCACCAGTTGGGTATGAAGTTTGATGTTATCAGATCAAGGTGTGAAGTCCTTCATGTTTTTCCCTTCAACTCTGAGAAAAAGCGAGGTGGTGTTGCCATTCGAATGGTAATGTCTTCACTCCAAGTTTGCCTTAGATTTGATGATAAATCTTTTTGTAGATTACAGCCTTGTTCTATTGACTACTGTAACTAAATCCTAGTTTAGGGTATTGATTATTCTTTCTTTTAGCATTTTGGAAGAAGTTCTTTCCCATAAATTAATACTTATGTGTATTTAGTGACATGTTATATTGCTACTTCATGAGTTGTATGATAGTAGGTGCATTAATGTTATTTTAAAATATGTTTTTTTGAAAAGGTTGGCATTTAAATGTTGAAGTACTAAAGATGTTAAAATGTTGTAGATATTAATGTTGCAATAGAGAGTGGAGAAGTTAGAAACATAAATATTAAAGATAAGCTAACAAGTCTTTGACGTCCTTGATTTTAATCTACCTTGACCTAGGATAACATCTTAACTGTGCTATAATTTTCTTTCTGAAAAAGGTTCACAAACCTTTTTTTTATCACTACATTCTTATGTTTTATATACTAAAGATTGCTATTTTTTGATGAACTTTTCCCGTCGACTTTTTTAGGACTCTAAAGTCCACATACATTGGAAGGGAGCAGCAGAGATAGTTCTGTCCTCATGCACAAGATATCTTGACTCAAGTGGTTGCTCACAGTTGAGTGTTGCAGATAAGGTTAGGAATTGGGTTATGTTATTTAAAATGATGTATTCTGTTCATGAAGGTAAAATAAATAAAGAAATAAGAATGCCATTCATAAGCTTTATGAGCACCATGCAAATGTCAAGGATATTCAAATGAAAATCAGGAATATTACTGCTGTGGAGAACGATGCAATAGATCACTTGCAATTCATATTTACATTCATTTGAAATGTCTAAGTTAACTGTTGCTTTCTGTTAATTGCCTGAAGTAAGAAGAATGACACAAAAGCTATTAGATATTTTTCTAAATGAGATCTGTCAAGATAAGTTGTATTACCTTTGTAATGAACTATGTATTGGTAAAAACTTACCTAAGTCCCCTGGCAGGAATTTTTCAACAATGAAATTGATCTCATGGCAGAACGTAGCTTGCGATGTGTTGCCATTGCATATAGGCCATATGAATCAGATAAAGTCCCTATTGATGAAGAGGGCTTAGGAAAATGGAATTTACCTGAAGACGACCTTATTTTGCTTGCCATTGTGGGTATTAAGGTATAACATATCTTGATATGTGATTTTTCTCTCCTTTGCTCTCTCTGTCTATATATGTGTGTGTGTGTGTACACACAAGACAGTTATCATTTTGAAGTTACATGTTCATTTTTTTCTATGTTTGGGTAAATAATTTGAGAAGCATCATCGGTTTTCATACTATGAAAAGCTTGGGTTATATCTATAGTGGGACAATAATATGGTGCCTCTGATCCAATATATTTGAATTTAAATATAGTTCTATTTTGAACTTTACCTCCTTGTCACCTTTGCCATAAACTCAATTGCTTCTACAGTTTACACTTTTAACTAATTTAATGTTCTTCTACAGGATCCTTGTCGTTCAGGTGTTAAAGATGCAGTAAGAGTGTGCACTGAAGCTGGTGTAAAGGTACTGTGAAATTTTATATCATTTTTGTTGGTCAAATGTATCTTGAGTATATTTAAAGATTATTTTCATATCTAATAGCTCAATTGTCTTGCCCTTTCTGATGTAGGTGTTTTTCCTTTATTTAAGCAATAGACTATTAAAAACAGAGAATAAATTATGAAAATGGGGAATACATATTTCCTGTATTGACGTACAAGTATTTAAAGACCTTTACTAGAAACAAAAAAGACAGTTAATCTTCCTTATTAAGAATTAAATAATACTTCCTAAAATTTTTCTCACAAATCTCTCAACTATCTAAATATAGCAAATAGTGAAATGTTACACATAATTACATATATTTAAAATATCTTTCAACACTCTCCCTCAAGCTGGCATGAATATATCTTTTTTTTTTGGTAAATGCTGTCATGAATATATCGCTCCCAGCTTAGTAACTAAATTCTTATATCATGCCTTAGGAAGTTATCTGGGTAGTATAACTATTGTTTAGCCCACAATAGGCATGTAAGACAAGGTATCATGCCATTTTCTATCTTCTCCTTTATGAAATGCTTGTCCACTTCTAAATGCTTTGTCCTCGTATAGAAATGGATTATGAGCTATAGAACACAACCTTGTTATCGCAATGGACTTTGATAGGCATTGGTGTAGAAATCTTGAACTCTTCTAGGAGTCTTTTTATCCATAATACTTCACAAAATCTATGAGCCACAGAGCAAAACTCTCCTTCAGCACTGCTCTTTGCCACCATACTTTGTTCTTCAATTCTCCAAGTAACCAAATTTGCCCCTACAAAAGTGTAATAACTTGATGTGGATCATCTATCATTCACATTGCCTGCCCAATCTACATCAACGTAGGCTTCTACCTAAAAATGACCTCTATTTTTGAAAAAATGTCCTTTCCCTGGAGTCCTTTTGAGGTATCTCAAAAGTGAGTAGGTCTAGGTGAATGCACAAACTGTCTTACAACGCTAAATGCGAAAGCTATGTTAGGTCTAGTGTGGCCAAATAGATTAGTCTCCCAACTAATCTCTGATAACAGTCTCGGTTCACTACTTCACTAGCTGCTATTGTTTTCAATTTTACATTAGGCTCGGTTGAAGTATTTACTCCCTTACATCTTGTTATTCCCATTTCTTTGAGCAAATCAAGTACATATTTGCGTTCATTGACAAAAGTTCGCTCCTTGAATCTTGTGAACTCTATTCCAAGGAAATACTTTAGCTTTTCCAAGGCCTTGATTTCAAACTCAGCCTCAAGTTTCCTCTTTAAGTTATTGATCTCAAGGGAATCATCCCCAGTCACAGTTATGTCATCTACATATACTATCAAGATAGCCACTTTACCTTTGATGGAATGTTTGTAGAACAAGTTGTGATCATCTTGGCTTTGTGAGAATCCATGTCTCCTAATAACATCTCCAAGACACTCAAACCAGGCTCCAAGAGATTGCTTTAGTTCATATAAAGCATTTTTTAGTTTGCGCAGTTTGTCTCTTCTAAGTTTTTCTTCAAATTCGGGTGGTAGATCCGTATATACTTCTTGCAAATCTTCATTCAAAAATGGATTTTTAATATCAAATTGTGAAGTGGCCACTTGAGATTGACTGCAAGAGAAAGAAGTGTTTTGATAGAGAATTTTAGCAATAGGAGTAAAAGTTTCTTGGTAGTCAATACCATGAGCTTTAGTAAATCTTTTTGCTACCTGTTGCACTTTGTATCTTTTGACACTTCCGTCAGCTTTACACTTTAATGTGAACACCCATTTGCACATAACTGTCTTCTTGTCTTTAGGTAGGTCAATGACACTCCAAGTATTATTTTTTCTAAGAGCATTCATTTCTTCCATCATAGTTAATTTTCAATTCGGATCAACCATTGCTTTCTGAACAGCCCTTGGAGCAGACAGGTTAGAAATCCTAGACACAAATGCTCTATGAGTATTTGACATTTTTTTCATATGATAATTATTGTACAATAGGATGTTTAGTGCATGTTCGGGTTCCTTTTCTTAATGCAATTGGAAGATCAAGATTAGATGAAGAAAAATTTGGTAAATCAACAGATTGAGGAGGAATAGAATTAGAAGGAAGGTTACTCTGAGTTGTAGAACCATCATTCAACGAAGTACTTCTCCCCCTCTCTTTGGTAAAATAATAGCTGGCAAAGTAGGATTAAGATAACTGCCATTAGTTTTCATATTTTCAACTAAAGGTATAGATATTTTTGGAATAGGTTAAGTTTCCTAAAAATCATTTTCTTCTAATATGTTCCCCCCCTTGAGGAAATTTATTTGGAAATAAGTTTGATCTTCAATAAAGCTTATGTCCATGCTTTCAAAAAATTTCTTTGTGACTGGATTAAAACATTTGTAGCCCATTTTATTAAATGCATAGCCAATGAAAACACATTTTTCAGCTTTTGCATTTAGTTTTGACCAAGGAATATGTGGTACATACACATAACAAGTGCAACCAAACACTTTTTAAGGAAGATCAGTGGTTATCCTCGAAGTAGTAAAGGAATTTTTTAGTACCTGTAAAGGTGTTTCAAATTTCAAAACTTGAGATGGCATTCTATTAAGTAGCAAGCAGTCAAGAGTGCATTACTCCAGAGATATTTAGGCTTTGATACCAAGAAGATTCTGAATGAATTAATCTTCTTATTTGAAATCAGAATTGGTACATGATATATACACACACTTCTACATAACTAAATAAGGACACTATCACCTATAAAATAATAACACAATAATGACAATAAAGATTGATTTCCTAATATCTACAAAATAGGAAACTAACTCCTAACTTTGAGGACTAAATATTTGACAGTGTAGGTTACTTTTATATCACGCATGCTGGTTTTGGGAAGTTTACAGTTGAATTGAGCGCTAGAATGGCCAGGACTGACCCTTCTACAGAACCAGTTATACCCTAAGAAGCACAAATACGGACACGAACACCGATACGGGAGCACACCAACTTCTAAAATTTGATGGACACGGACATGACATATATATATATATATATATTATAAAATTTAAAATTAAGAAAAAAATTTAGAATTCATAATATGATATATATTGATTGATGTATTACAAGACTTCCAACATCTTGAAGTTCATACATATTTAATACTTTATAAGCCCCTCTCAAAAAACATAGAGCATATATTCCATTAGCGGTCTCCAGACGTGTCCGAGCTGTGTCCATCGTGTGTCAGTGGGTGTCCGACACGCGGACACGGCTCCATTTTGTCATGTCCGTGCTACATAGGTTATACCTATAGATTTCTTTGCCCTGCATCACATGTCCCAACTCTCTTCTCCTCACCTCTGCAAATACTTCACTAATTGAAGGCAGATGTTTTCTTCCAATAATTCGGCCACAAACTTCATCTTATTCATTATTAGCCTGCAAAAAAAAATTGAAGATTCAGCTAGCATCCACTATCTTCTTGTAATGATTGCAATCATTGGATGATTTCCACTCATAATCATTGAATAAGTCCAGGTTTTGCCAAACCCTTTTAAGAGAATTAAAATGAGTTGTCATAGAATTCTCACCTTGACAAATTTCCCCAAGTCGTATGTTAAGTCGTAAACTTGGAATTGATTTCCTAGGTCTGAATACATCTTAGAGACGTCCCATAGTTCCTCTGCTGTAGAGTAACAGATATAGTTTGCACCTATCTCTTCAGCCATGGAATTGACCAACCATGTCATCACCATTGAGTTTTCAGTGTCCCAAGCGGCACAGGTTGGATCCTCCACATTAGGCTTCTTAATATCTCCTATCTTGCCTCTCCCTCTAATATACATGCGAACAGATTGTGACCATCGAAGAAAATTGTCACCAGGATTGAAGTAATCTGAATAAGATGGTTTTTGGATGCGTTTCAGATGGTTTGAAGTTCTAACTAAGGTGATTGGGAAGGCTTGTTTGTCCCAGACGTGATCTCAGACATCTTTAAAAAAGATTCATCCCTAGCGTTTTACTTTCTACTCTGAAGCCATAGAGAATAAATTATGAAAATGGCTGAATACATATTTCTTGTATTGATGTACAAGTATTTAAAAACCTCTGTTAGAAACAAAAAAGACAGTTAATCTTACTAATTAAGAATGAAATAATGTTTCATAAAATTTTGTTCACAAATTTGTCAAATGTCTAAATATAGCACATAATCAAATATTATACATAATTACAAATATTTAGAATATCTTTCAACAACTATAAATCTACAGAATTGGGGAAATGAATAATTTATATAATGAATTGTTCTACAGGTACGCATGGTCACTGGAGACAATCTTCAAACGGCAAAATCCATAGCTTTTGAGTGTGGAATTCTTGATTCAAAAATAGATGCTACTGAACCAAGTATCATTGAAGGAAGGATATTTCGTGCATATTCTGAGAAGGAAAGAGAACTAATTGCAAAAAAAATTACGGTATGTTTGTAACATATTAAGATAGTTTATGATCGTGTCCAGCAATCAGAAAATTTTCTCAAAGTATAGGCTTATTATCATTCCTCAAGATGTGAGTTTGCAAGTTTTGGCCTTTTGAGGATGTGAGATGCAAATTTATAGTTAATTATTTGTAGGTGATGGGAAGGTCATCCCCTAGTGACAAGCTTTTACTTGTGCAAGCCCTACGTAAGGGAGGGGAAGTTGTGGCTGTGACCGGAGATGGGACAAATGATGCACCTGCACTTCATGAGGTTTAAATCTCTATTTTTGTTAAATCAAGGTTTGATAAATACTGAGGACAGAATGTGGAAGACAAGCATGCACAGATGTAGACTTGTGTATAAATATTCAAGCACTATCTGTGCACAATTGATTTTTTTATGACTACATTATCATCATGAATCAGTATGACACTTCTCTTTTGTGCAACTATCTTGTACCCATGGACTTTTTTATTGCATGCAAATGTCTTGTTCACGTTTATACAAGGATTTTTTTGTAGTCCTACGCATCTTAAATGGGTATTTGATTTGAGATATAGATATGTGAAAGAAGTACATTAGCTACCCTGCTTTCTTTGCCATGCCATAATATGGTTGCAAAATACGCTAGTGCCTTGACAAGTTAGTGCGTGCGCATGAAATTGTAATAGTTTTCAGTGTGCTATATGCACAAATCTCTCCATTTCATTGCAAATGGCAAAACTGTTTAGAATGAGTGATCTTGCATTCTGGTATATCTTATTGTTTGCAGCCTTAGATGACACAAAACGCATCTTGATTTTGATATATATACCATATAATTATCTGCTTGACTATGCTATATACTTATCATTAACAATTATACCATTACCTTCTTGTATCTTTAGGCTGATATAGGCCTTTCTATGGGCATCCAAGGGACTGAAGTGGCAAAAGAAAGCTCAGATATAATAATTTTGGATGATAATTTTGCTTCAGTAGTTAAGGTTTGTATATTATTCCTTTCACAAAGAAATAAATTCAGCGACTTTCTTGGACAGAGAACCCAAGTCAAATTTACTTTGATCTTGAGGAAGAAAATTTTGTATGTGTTATGTTTAGGGATATAACTTGATAGACTAAAAAATGTCTACTAAATCAGAACATTGTTATTAATTCCATATTATTAGTATATGTCTGTGAATATATCTATGTTATGAATATTATCTACTTGTGTTAAACTCTGTTATTGAAAGCTTGTCTGTCCTTGCTCTTTGTGTATGCATATGTGTGTCTTCTTTCTTGTCAAGGGAAAAACAGAAGTAACAAACATAGATAGTATACTTATTACCAGGGCATAGAAGGTTAACAATATAAGGTTTGTAGGTCGAAAGTCAGAAGGGTGACTTCCATTTCTGTCGTTGAGAAGTCTTTGGAATTTACATAATTAGACACATTGGTTAACTTCTAATACATGCTTATGAATGGGAGTTCCTAATAACCACGAGCTAATATAAATAAGAGATGCGAAGAATGTATATTAACTGGTTTACCCCAGGAAAGATCCTACACAAGTTCTAAATAGAAAATTGATGTTTTCACATTTAGAAAGCACATCTTTTAAGATTCAGCTGAAAAGATGACTATTTTTCTTTTAAGTGGAAAAGGTTAATCTGAAGCAGTTCAAAAGATGATAGTAGATTTATAAACTTAGGGATCTAGCTAAGCTATATGCTTTGATTACTTTGCAATAATTTGATCTACTTTGAACTTTGTATTAATGTAGGTTGTTCGATGGGGCCGTTCTGTGTATGCTAACATTCAGAAATTCATCCAGTTTCAACTTACTGTTAATGTTGCAGCCCTTGTGATAAATGTAGTTGCAGCCATCTCTTCTGGAGATGTTCCTTTAAATGCAGTACAGGTTAACATCTGATCCTCTCATTTGTTATCTTAGATCCTTTTACCTTCTCTCCTGTCCCAGAGCATATCTTTCTATTCATATTATTGTATATGCCATAATAATGATTAATTTATAAAAAATAGTTATGAAGAATGAAAATCAGAATTTTCTCTGTGAATTTTTTTAAAAAATTTCTGATGATTATATCATAGTCCAAATTATGTTATCTACAAAATGATATTAAGGATAAACAAACTTCAGTCCCCATAATGTGATGTGTTTGACAAAGGCTACTTTTAGATTGTTGTGTCCTTAATAAGGGTTACATTGAACTGACATGCTGTACAAAAGTTAATGTAGAGAATGATAATTTCTTAAAACATTTTTTTCAAATCTGAACTAATTTATAATCCATTTATTATCTGCAATTACAATTTCAAGTAGCAATTGACCTTTGGAATCGTGTATGTCATACAAATTCCTGATAATGTTGACAAAATGAACTGCATTGAAATTTTATGGTTTGTTGGAGCGCTTAAATGATAAAAATGAAATAGTAGGAATGGAACAGGAATTGAAATTGAGGACCAAAAATTTATTTTCTTCAGTGATGTTATAGGGAGTAGAATGGAAAACAGAGGATAAGTGGATGTCTCTAAATATGATGCCAATTTGTTTATTTTGGAAATATGTCTTATCAATGGATTATTGCCCTATTATGGAGTAAAAATGAAGACAAACTATTCTGCGTACCTTATTATTATTTCAGAGAAAGGAACCTTTTCATGATCCAAACATACTCCTGAATTCTCAGTTTTTCTCCTGAATGACTTTCTGTTGGTTGAGTTGAAACATTGGAGCAGTCATGGTTTGAATTTGAGTTTTGCAAATTACCATCTCGGTTTATCGAACTCAATTTACTGTTGAATTTAATGATGCAGCTCCTTTGGGTTAATCTTATCATGGATACACTTGGAGCACTTGCATTAGCTACAGAACCACCAACGGACCATCTTATGCATAGAACACCAGTTGGGAGAAGGTTCGTTCTAATGGACTACGTCATATATGTTAAATTTCATCCAATGAGGATATATTTTGCTGTACTATTGTAACATGGTTTGATGAACTGTTCAATTAATGGGGTTTGATGCTTTCTCAATGTAAGGACCATTTAATGTTGCCATGTTTTTATCAATCTTTGCTAGTTTAAACATGTGCTTTCTTACTGGTCCACTGGATTTAATGTTTTCTGTGGATCATATAGTAATTGGAGGTAACTTATTTCTTTTTTAGTTTCTCGATTAGAAGTAAGGAGGAGACAGTGTTTGAGAATTAATACTTTTAGTCAATATGAAGGGGCTAGCAGATCTTTTAAACTATTAAATTTACACACAGACCTCCTTATGCCTTTGGATCCTTGGAGCATCTTGAGTAGAGTCTTGAGCATTGGCTGGCTTGAGAATAGCATTGAGTGATCTGTGAATTTACTAAGATGTTTGATTAAAGAAAAGATCTCTGCTGCTAGTACTTGATTCTTAAAGTTTGTCTGTCTCTTGCATATATCAGTTGAGATTAATATTCATCATGTCTTGATTTCCTATCTTCGATGGTCGAACAAGACCTTTTTACTTCAGGTAAAAAGGCTAAAACTTTTTAAATTACTAGAGGTTATACATATGTTCTGCCTACCTAGGTGCTTTTTGGGATCCTTGTTAAACAAAGTGTCCATGTTCTATCTTCTTTCGTGATTACCAAGTCTTGGGTTCATGTTGTATATTAAGATTTAAAAGTTAGATGGACGTTCAGTGTGGATGGAAGTCTTAATGGACGATCCAGAATTGATTTTGCGCTGATTTGACTACTAATTTATGCTGGTGTTTGTAGGGAACCTCTTATAACAAACATCATGTGGAGGAACTTGCTCA
>JANZLX010000004.1:20406130-20421852 GCA_025531955.1 Erythroxylum orinocense | reverse complement strand
TTGAATCTTTAAAGAAACGGTTATGCAGTTGCGTCTTTTAACTGTCTTAGACTGATGCTTCCGTCTGCTTTTGCTTCCGTCTGCTTTTTCTACAAAGCTTCCATCTGACTTTGCTTCGTCTGATTTTCATCTTTAAGCTCCATCTATTTTTTCACTTCGTCTGCTTTTCGCTAACGTCTTCTTTTTCTACAAAGCTTCCGTCTAACTTTGTTTCGTCTGATTTTCATCTTTAAGCTTCCGTCTGTTTTTCCACTCTTCTTTGTTTATATCTGCTTTTCATTCTTCTTTGTTTGTCATCAAAACTTATAAATCGTAAAGTCATTTTGACTTAACACAGAACACTTTACATTGAATTGCGTCAGGGATGCAATGCAGGTTCATCATCGACTAGAAGTACTGCAGGTAATCTAGGGGATCGATCTTTCCAGTATATTTCTCAGGGGTCGGTATTTTGGTGCCGACCGCAGGGAAGCTATCCAGGATCTCTGGGATGAAAGAAAAACTACACTGTGCGGACACTCGGCCTGGGCGGGAGTTCATGGCCAGATTGACTCGATCGTCCACGATTTTTTCTAGGGCTTCCACAGGGTGGCGATCGGCCGTCACACTAATTTGCCGAGCAACGGTCTGCTGTTGATCCGGCTGAGACTGCAGGACTTGACGAATCAATAGGTCGGCCGCTTCCATTATCTGTTTCTTGGTGAGGGAGATGTGCGGCGGTGCAGGAGGATTTGCATCCAGGGGCCGCTGGGAATTAGGATGCGAATTAACCTCGGCATCGTCTTCCAAGGCTATACTCTGTTCTTCGTGTTGTGGAGCTGCGGTTGATCATGCGGGCGCGAAGATTGAGTGCGGGAATCATGATGCAGTGGTGGATGAGCGACGGGTACCTGCAAACCCATCCGTTGCATCGCAAGAGCCATGACAGCAGCTATATCAGGATTGGCTGCTGCCGCCTGACTGACCTGTGTATTTCTGGACGTGGTGCCTTAATGTCGGGCCCCACGGTGGGCGCCAACTGGTTCAGTCGGATTTTGCTGGGGCTGAACATCATTGTTTGGATCCATGATTATGTATGACTTTGGCTGCTGAATACTTGCAAAACAAGTAATGGCTCGCCAGGGGTTGGTTCCCGGAAGGGCCTTGCGACGCTCAAGTTAGTATTTTGAGAGAGTTTCAGTTGCTAATTGTAGAGAAGAGGCTAGGGTTGTAATCTCGTACCTGTATCATGGTAGAATAGTACCTTATATATGCCGTGGACGCTAGGTTTAGGTCTTTATGTAGATCATTGTGTTTGCATGGGAGACTAACTCCTGATGGGCCGCTGACGTGTAGAGTTAGGCCTGGGCCTAGCACAGCCGACCCGACCAAAAACTAAGTTTTAAAAACACATTTAAGCCACTGAATTGTAAAACTTCGATAAGATAGCCTAATTTTAATTAAAAAACTTAACTAACTTTTAAAGTTTCTCAAATTACGTTTTAAAAATTAAAAAATTATATTTGAAAATAAAAACCTTAATTTCTCTTAGTAGAATAAAAAATTGCATGCATTGAGATTCAGTATGTTATGTTTATGCATATAAAGCCCTTAAAGCAATAAAATAAATGTCGTAAGGTTACAAGAAGCATTAAAATAAATTGAACGGTCTCAAATCTTCCTTCATCTCGCTCTAATTGACTTGAGTCTCATTAATTTTCTTCATTCCTTCCTTGTTGCTCTAAAGATCACTTAATCTTTCATGTTATTCTATGTCATGTCTTTTGCCTTAATTGATTCATATATTTGAATAATTTGATTTTTTCTTTTAAATAGAATATTAGTAGTATCGAAATATAGATTAGAGTCTCACAAAGGGGGCTGATTCTTTGGCCCAAGAACCCAGTTCCAACCCTGTCCCAATGCATCTTAATCTTCTATTTATGTGAGCGTCTCACATAAATAGAAGGCTAAGATGCATTGAGACAGGATTGATATTGGATTCTTGGGACAGAAGATTTGAGGGGTCTCACGAATGATACACGATACCCATGCATAAGTAATATAACAAATGCACCATTCCTTGGTAGTATCATTCTTTTAAAGAATTGCCTTACTTTGAAAGGAGAAATTGCATTTTTGCATCACTCTTATATAAATATTTCAGTTAGCTTCTTAAGCAATTGCACCACTCTTCTGAAGTAGTTTTATCACTTAAAATGAGCAATTGCATTAGCATTTTAGATCAATCACATCACTTTTACCTAATATGCTACTCACAATAAGAGAAAGAGAGAGAGATAAAGAAAGAAAGGGACCAACAAAAAAGTAAAGAAAGAAATTAAAGAAAAAGACAAAACAATTGGAAAGAAAAAGAGATAGACAAAATTTTAAATGTTTTACACTCTTCTTTTAAATTTTTTAAAAATAAGATATTCCAAATGATATTAAGTTGATCAATAACCTTGTCCATAAATTAACTTAATGTTAATGAACTCAAAAATTAATTTTCTCCAAATATTATTTCACTTTCACTAATGTGAAAATCCATATTATAATATATAATGATGTTGTGTGAGAGTTTTTTTTAATGATGTCTTCTTGTATTCATACAATATTATTTCATATATATAGTTGATAATTATAAAAAATTCTTACTTGCATGATAGTAGTTTATATATAAAGTGATAATTGCTAAAACTATTTAATAGAGATTGACGACAAAAGGCTCCTTTAAAATTAATAATAATTATTAAGGAATATTCGATAATTTTTAAAATTAATAAAAAAGAGTAACTAAAGTAATTTCGACGTGTTTAACAAAAAAAAAGCATTATTATGGTTTCAGTTTTCAAAACTTATAAAATCATAAAAAATGGACTTTTTTTTTCCGGTTTTCGTTTTTTTGTCATTATATCGTCAATTAAATATATGCTATTTAATATTAATTACTAATAAGAATTATGATCAATATAATATAATTAAATTATTTTAATATTTATAATTATTTTAAAATTTATTTTAAAAAAATAAAAAATTAATTTAATCTTTATCTAATAAATATAATTTAGGTTTAAAATATTTTAAAATGTTAAGTTTCAAATAAAAATAATTTCAATAATTAAAATATATTACATAAAATAATATTATTTTATAAATTATTCATTCAAAAAATGTAATAGAGGTTTTACTAATATTAAAATAAAATTATTTATTTTATTAATTTATCTTAAAATTATTTAAAATTTAATTATTATTAATAGTACAAATAAAAAATTAATTTTTATTTTAATTTTAAAAATAAAACAAAATTTAAAAACCACATGCAATTGCCATTTATTGCCTCCCATTACACGAAAACAATGTCAATGACAAAGCGGCTTAGAAGACTCGAATACAAGTTTTGTCATACATCATTGCTACAGTCCTTGGACTTAGGCACATGGTTTTTCTTATTTGTCAAGCCTTTGTGAATCTTTTCATGTTTCTTTTTTTTTCAGAAAAGTTCTTTAGGTTTTCATATTGCGTCTAATAGTCTGTGATTTTCAGATTCCAGCTTTTTTACATTTCCAGCCATGGCGGTAGCTGCCTTCAAATCCTCATCAAGGCGAGCGTCAAATCCAGCATCCGACAAGGAAAACAAAGATAATCCCACTTCACGAAGCAGAAGCATTGCCGGTAACAAACCTCCTCCTCGAAGATCACGTAGTGTAAGTGCTACCCCAAGATCCCACCTTGAGGCCTCCCCTTCGTCACGGACACAAACACCATCGTCAACACCATCTTCTTCATGGGATTTCTTGGTTAAAAGAGACAATCCTCTGTATTGGAGTAGCACCACGGTCTCTCAGAGTGATAAAAATGATGAATTTGCATCAAATACTTCTAAATTGGATGAACCCACATCCAGAAGTGCTCCCTTAAAGCCAAAGTCCCCATCTTCCGATGCTAGGAGGGGCAGATCGGTTTCCAGAAAGAAAGATTTCGTGAAAAGCGACTCCAGAACTAGTAAGGTGGATGTTGGCCGGAGGGCTCGCTCGGTGTCCCGATGTCCGGTGGCCAGGAGCCATTTCGTGAAATCGGAGGTTTCCCCGTTTGTTGTGAAATATACGACCTTTTGGTTGTTTTAATTTGTGGTAGACTGAGATAATAATTTTGTTGAGTATTTGTTATTGGTTTGTTGTTCTTACAATTGCAGACTGCCGTTGAAGATGTTAGTTTGTTGACTAACTATAAGAATAGAAATGATTGGAGTACAGGTGCAACCTTAAATGTTGGGGGAAAGGATACTTCTGTTAGAAGTGACTCTAGTGGATTTGATGAGACCAAAAGCTTGCAGTCCCGACTAGTTGACTCTTCCTCAAATTTGGTATTACTATCTGTCATCCATATTAATAATGATACCATTGGAAATGAAGGACTTTCCTGGTAATAATATAATTATGTTTTTATGTGTTTCTTTGTTAGCCTTCTTCGCCAACTCAGAGTCTGGAGGATATAATTTTAGGAACTTCATTCTTAGAAGCTGAAGAAAGAACAATCAAAGCAGTTTATGAACAGATGAAGGTGAGCTCTGGAGGGTGTTATCGGATCCCTATGTGGAGTCTTATACGCCGTCCAATTCATAGATATTATATTTTATAAATGGTAATGAGTAAATGATATTTGATGTTTATTTCCGATGAGAATAATTGTAAACTGTCAATAAAAAATTCCTACTGCTTTCTTCATTTCTTGTATTTCATTTGCAGTCATTTCAAAGGAATGATTATGGAGGTGACAGCTCTAGCTGTATGTATAAAACTGTTCGATCTGAAGTAAGACGTGCAATATGTGACATCCAAGATGGCCTTGAAACAGTCAGTTCCTTTCTTGATTCTGATATGAAAGCTTTTTGGTCATCTTCTAACATGGCTTTTCATATTATATTTTGGTTTAGTCTATTTTCAGACTCTATGAAAACTCTATTCCTTTCTTGCTTTGCTAAACAACGATCTAATATTGGTCAAAAAGTGACATCTAATCCTGGTACAAACATGTACACATTGAGCTTTCAAAGCCATGCGATTACTTCAAAATATAAAAGAATGATTTTGTTCAAATTTACATGTTCTTGAATTTTCCTGTATTATTTTGTTAAATAATAGATACCAGAAATTAGGAGAAACATTGAAAAGAACACTTGCTTCAGAGGATTGAGAGAGGTGTATTTTGAAATGACAAGGAACTCTTCCAATTCAAGTAGAAATTATATGTGAGCTAAAATGATGTTTGTTTATGTGTGCAAAGGCTGGGCCAGCTCAAGTAGAAATCATATGATTATGGTTTTAGATAATATGGCCGTTGATAAGCTATTGACATTTATAGAATGTAGAGCATGGTTCTTTGTAAAAAAAATTACATAAGAGTAGTCTGTATGACGTGTCATTGTTTGTAGGATCTCAGAATCCCCATATGAGTCTCCTTAGTGTCAATATTATTCTTGAATAAGTTTACATCATCTTGGAATGTGATTTTGATTTGTTTAAATGGTAGCTGTTTACCATTTTCTCTTGGCAGTGATGCTATTGCTGCAGCTGCCGATTTTATGGGATCTAGCATGCTTAATGCTATATTCTGGAATTGAAATTTTTCTGTAAACTTTTCAGGGAAATAAGCTCAATTAAGATGAGACTTTTTACCACAGTAAAGCAATAAGGGAGCTTTAGAATTGTGAAAAGTATGTGCTTCATAGTTACGATCATAATAGTGCATTACATGCTCTGAAATTATCAGTCTAGTCACCACTACAAGAAAAGGAAAAGTGGGGGACATATTCAAGTGTGGATGGGGGTTGGGTACTCATTACTTGAGTCAAAGAGAGAACTAAATGAGAATGAACATTGCCTTGTATTGATATTAATTCTTGAATAAACATTGAATATGGAAACCTGAAGAATGACATATTTCTTGATTTGGTTTGAGCAGTGTACAGTAGTTGATAAAAGAATACTTTACGAGTAGAAAAAGGGAAAACATTAAATAAGGAAATTTAGTTGACCAGCATTTGAAACACGAGACTATGCTTCGAAGTTGAATCTTGACAATAAATTTTGGAAATATTTGATTGGTCTATGTGGCCTTTGTGGACCTATGCACACTTCAGGTGCTTGCTTGTCAGCTTTTTGATGATCAATAGACTAGCAAGTCTTGGGCCTTCAGCCATCACATTAACTTCTGGGTTGAATGATTTCATGAATGTTGCAATGAGCCAGTGCTAACAACTGCCTCTGACATTACAAACTTGATGCAAACCCACCTAGGAATAAATCCTAGAGAACTGCAAACAATATTGAAATCTTACTAATAAAACCAAATAAAGCAATTTGAAAGTGATCCTTTGGCTATAGAAAACCATGAAGTGAATCAATCAAGGTTGGAATGCCACAAAATAAACCCCGATAAGTTTTGAATTACTTCAATGAACAACGTAGGATGTGAAGCACACTCTCTCAATTTTGAATAAACCAAACCAAACCAATCTCAAAATTCCGTGTCATGCTGATGAAATTCGTCCTCCTTTATATAGGTTGCAGATGATTTGTATTTCGATTAGAAAATTAACTACAACTATTACTTCAATTGGAACTCTAAACTATTAATACTACTTTAACTAGGAAACCACTAAACAATTTCAAATACATTTGGGAATAATAATTAAGTAAAGTGTTGTTCCACTACAATTAAACAAAAACCAAAATACTGAATGAGCACAAACTAATGAAATTAATCCTAATTGATAGGCTTGTGTATCAATCTTCGCAAATTCTGGCACTTGTAGTTGGTCCATTAGGCACTTGTAATAGATCTATTGATTGGGTAGTTGTGCTCGCATCAAAACTAATTGCTTATTCAGTTGCAATTTTTACTACTTATGTAGGAAATCTGTTTTATGGTAGTTGATAATTAACTCCAAAGGTCACTTGATTCAGTCTGTACGAAGGAATAATGTTGCTAATATTGCAACAACCAACATAACTGACATTCCGCCAGACTTAGTGAACCCATATGCTGTTGAGTTAGTTCTGGACATCAGAAGAGAATGTGCCAATAAGCTTGAGCAGGTATGTTCCCTTTTTTAAATCTTAGCTGTCTGAAACAACTCAATGTACTCTAAACAATTAAAGCCTGTTTTCTTCATGTTCTAGGTTTGGAGTTAAGGACATTCTAGTTTCAGATAGCAATAAGAAATGAAAACAAGTTGGTGAATGCTAGAATTCACTAGTATACTTGTAATATCATCGGTAGTTTACTTCAATTTCAGCATTTGATGGGAAATCCTTTTGCTCCTTCTTTCATTGCATCTGAATCAAATATTTGTTTAACCTGTTGGAGTTGGTTCAATAAGTGAAGATATATGTCAAACTGAGGTTCTTTAATCAGATTTTAGAAATTGAAAGTAAAACGATTAGAAAAAGTCGCAGACTCTACAGGTCTAGTTCCTGGGTTTCAGAAGATGGAAAATTTGAACATCCTCCCATTGGACATGTACTGTTTGAGATGCGTTAGCTTATCTTCTTTTATTTGGTTGTTAGACGGCTTAATTTAAGTAGTGGCTATGGTGACATGCAGTCTCGGGATCGAGCTAGGCAACTTCGAGCTGATCTGGCTGTTGAGGAGCACCGAGGTTTAGAGCTTAGTAGAATACTGAAGGAAGTGCTTCCAGATCCGAAGACGTCGAATGTACAGAAATCTCGTCCTGGAAGAAAGGTGATCTCTTCAACAGAAGAACCAATGTCACTAATTTTACCTAGCTTGTCTCATGATGTGCGATGTACAGAAGTGTTATTTTTCCCTTTGGAGTCATCCTTGGTTTCTTACCTTTTGTATGAAAAAGTGAAACAGTAGTTACTGAGTGTACTATCCCTCTTAAACCGTTCAGGGAAATGGGACAGAAAAGAGAGAGATTTCCAGGGACCAAGCCCCATGTCTCCATCTTGTAGGAACATTTGATTGTTTTTTATGTTGACCATATATTGGGTATTTGGTTAAAAAGGGTGTTCAGGTATCACTGCTGTTTATACAACTGACGCGTTTCTTATACTATGTTTTTTGATGTTGCGTTTGATTGATCTTTGTTATTTGACAGTCTAGCACTGAAAGGAGGAGGATGTCAAAACGATTATCAGAAGAAGCCATGGCTTATTTTGATGAATGTGTGTCACTTTCAACTTTTGACAGTTCTGACTTTTCATCTCAAGAGGATGCACCTTTCAAATTAATGGGCATTACTCCTCCCAGCGGTGATCCTGCCTCGTTTTCTGAAGCAGGTTCAAGTCTTGGAGCCAACCATTGGCCAAGCAGTTCCCCTTGTGAAAAACAGGTTTGTCTCTTATTTTGGTCTCACGGTCTTAGTTGTGGCTTTTACTGATTAAAAATCTACTCTATTATCAAATAAGATTTGGTGATTTTTAAAATTTTTTGATAATTAATCCACTTTCGTAAGTTGGTTTAACTATTTGAATTCAAAAGGAAGAGAGTGATTGAAATTAACAAAATTAAAACTACAGGAAACATTTCAAAATTAGTTAAAGACATAAGCATATGGTAAGTTCAATCCATTTCTGCAAATAATGGCTGCAAACTGCACGAGTATCTGTATATTCTTTTCTTGACTGGACTGCCCTCAGATTTCTGCTAAGTTGACTTCAAACCTTTATGTCATTTGGTTACTTTTTTGCCTGAAACTAAAAGCGAGAAAGCACGAGATGTCTAGAAACCTTACGTTGTATTTATCAGAAAAAAAGATATTATCTATTTTTTGTTATTATTTGGTTTCTGAACTCCAGTACTGAATGTCAAAAATGCTATTCTTTTCTGTAGTTTTCCATTTCACTTTTCATAGTGCCGTTTTTTTTCTGTGGTCGTTTGCACGATCCTTGTTATTTCCCTAAATGGTTTATCGTTTTCCTACCCACAGGAGGCATGCAGCGTGTATAGCTATGATGATGCCTCAAGACAAGTGCCCACCAGAGAATGGGATCGAAAGTCTCGTTTTTCGTTTTCTAAGGAATCAAGTGGTACATTCGATTCTCAGCAACAAGTTAAGAAGTGTGTCAGAGTCTTGGAGAAAGACATTGAGAAAAATCCTTCAATCTCGAGGACAACTCGTTACGATTTAGATGAATATAGTTTACAGGCCTCGGAACAAAGTTATTTGTTTGATAGGCTGTTCTCCAAAAATAGAGTAGAATCTAGTAGTA
This sequence comes from Erythroxylum orinocense, assembly GCA_025531955.1. Taxonomy (NCBI): domain Eukaryota; kingdom Viridiplantae; phylum Streptophyta; class Magnoliopsida; order Malpighiales; family Erythroxylaceae; genus Erythroxylum; species Erythroxylum orinocense. Next base: position 20,412,631 of record JANZLX010000004.1, on the reverse strand, counting down.
TGCTACTATGTGGTGCAGGTTTTGCAATTTCGTTATCGCCCTTTACCTTTCTAATCTGATACAGCCTTCGAAATCGAAATTGAAGCAGCACTTACTTTTATATTCTATTTTGATCTCTTGGACTCTGAAGGAAGGGCCAATCATATTCTAAATCTTCAATCTCACTTCATCACTTCTTGATATTAACTAAAGCTTTTGAAAAAATGAATAAATTTATAAAATTCTAGTTTGACGTAAATATAGTTAAGGATCAATTTCAACTCCTCAGTCTACTTAGTTCTACCATCTTTAAAAATGGTTAAATACTTATTTCTCTAAAACAAAAAAATTCAACATAGGGTTTACATACAATAAAGGTGAAAACTGAATTTTTAGCCCTAATAATTTTTGTTAAAATACAGGTAAGATCTTAATATTTGGAACATTCAAACTGAATACTAGCATTTACAGCCTGTTCGATTTGAACACTAAGAAAACAAAAATATCTACGGGGTTTTATCTCTTGTTAAAATATGTTGTGTGTTAAAAGTGTTGACATAACATAATTTTTTTAATTTTAATTAGCTATGTAGGTCCTATTGTGTCACCTGTATGTCACGTGACATACTAAAAGCTATATATTTTAATTAACTTGAAATTGATATTAAATAATTATCTTTGATTGTAATTATATATAGTTAACCCTAGTTGGAATTGCAAGTCCCACTTATTTTAACTAAAATTAAATCAATTATAATTCAATCATAATTAATCCTATTTAACTTTAATTACCTAATAAATCATAACAAATCCTTATTAATGTAATAACAATCTCCCCATCACTAATTAAGATAATAATCCATCTTTCTCTCTTTTTTTATACCTTCTCTAATAAAATTGTTCTTTTCTTACAAAATTAAATAAAGTTTTTACGCCAAAAAAAAAAAATCAGCTATGAAGGGGAGCCATACAAGTGTTAAAAGAAACCATACATGATTAGACCAATTGCTAAATGTAGAGCATTTGCTTTGTGCAAAATCCACACTAAGATCTCAAGAAGGGAACACCACAAAGGAGATAAAATTATTAACGTATAAATCATAATAAAACATGAATCTTAATTCATATCTTATTCCAAATCTTGATCATTTTTCTTGTCGTCTCCTTTAAATCATTTGTAAAATTGGTCTAAAATCATCATGGTTGCACACGTGTTTAGGTTCTAATAGTATCCATAAAACAAGTTAAGAGAATCATGTATCTGTTGCAGAGAGGGTTAGGCAAAAAATGCTAACTCTATTAGAACTTAAGCATATTTATAATAAGTTTTGGACATTTTTGTAATCTAATTGAAATTAAATTTTAATTTCAATTAAACTTTAATTAAAATTACAAACAATTCTAATTAAATACATGTTATGCCCAAATGAGATTTAATATCTTATATTGATCCTTATTTATTAAATATCTCATATTTAATCATAAAGATTCTCAAAGTTTACAATTAAATCCAACTTGATTAAAATTTGTACTCTCTTTAACTAGTTCTTCATGTGTGACCCATTATGTTCCCAACTATGTTGGCAATAGAAACAAAATTTAACCCTAAATTATATTTAGGATTAGATAAATTAAACTCCTTTAATTTTTCTTTAATTTTCTAATTAAACAGTTTATATCCATAAATTGGTGTCTAACAACACATCATAACTATCCAAATATTTAAGAATGTCAAAGTCATTTTAACTAAACTTTATGTGCATAATTTTTTTGTATAATTCAATCCTTTCATCATACAATATTCTGATTACACAGAGAGTAAAAAATTAATGTATACTCTATTTTAAATCCAATCATATTAGTTCTCTACCATTAGTTATTGATTCAATTAATAACATTTGTAAACTATGTAGAAAACTTCATTCCACCTTGACGAAAGATTTCCTGAATCAATACTATTTGAAAATAATAAAACATTTTCACCTTAACCAAGGATTTCCTAAATCAATACTAATTGAAAAAATAAAACATTCTTCCTAATTACTTTAGGGCAATGAATCCTATCTTGATTAATATATTTCCTCCATATAGTTCATGCTACGTCTAATGAATACCGACTAAGCTATCGTTGACTAGAACAGGTCATAAGTAGTATCAAAATATAGCAATTCTTATACAAGATAACTTTGAAGATCTCAAGTCAAACGATTATTATAAAATCACCATAATTAGAATTTTCATGGACATATAAGTAATGCTCCAAATGGATTTCTCATATAGAATCAGTTCAATGAACTTGTTCTTAAACAAACATCCACATATTTGTTTAAGTATCTACATACTTGAGTCTATGAGATTGGCTACTTCCTTCATAAGAAAAAACATAATGTGTGCTAGTATTTCATGTTATATTAATGTCCAGTCTTAACTAAACAATGACTAGGAAAGATTTAGGGATAATACATAATGCAATATGAATTGTCTACTAGTTAAGAGTAAGGCTACGTACAACTGAACCTCTCCAAACCTTGCGTATCAATAGGATTTCTACTAGGTATCGTTGTTGTTGTTGTTACATTAATGTAACTTGAAACATATAATTATGATCTTATCATAATTTTATTTGCAATATATATTTATTTCATTGATTTTATTATATACATCTGAATATGAATAAGATGAATAATGCCTTAAAAAATTTTTTTCACTAAACTACAACCATCCCATTGGTTGTATGACATAAACCAGCAATCTCCTACTTGCACTAAGCCAATCGTTTAAGTATTTTATATCATATCATCATATGATGATCATGTTACTACTGGATAGTGATTTAATGAGAGAATTCTATAAGATTCTCTATAGTAAGCAACTGCTTAAATCTTACGACTTTGATGATAATTATCATCATAATTAAGAAAAATTGCCTAAATACATCCTTGGATCTTTGATGAGACCTTAACTCCTTTTATATGCCTAATAACTCTAATGTTTCACAGTATATTACTATCTTGAATAATGCAAGGAACCATATTAAGTTCATTAAAGAACTTATTGATCCAATTAATCATTTCTATTAAATGAAAAATGTATTATGGCTTAATTAGCAACCATTGCTACATTAGAACCTTTCTAATATTAAATGATATTGTTCTAAGGATAATAGATGTAACATCCCGTTTCCATCCAAAGGGTTAGAACCATTTTTTTTTTTTGATACATGTGAGATCAATAAGAGAAATTGGGACAACACATCTCATGCTCATGCATTACATACGGTGCACATGCACATGAATAGCGAATCTTTGCACATAACAATAATTGTACATGTATTCATTGACATTCCGGGTAAAATTGTTAATAAATGTGATTGTTTTTTAGAAATGTGAATTGGTATTGAATGAATTGGAGAGTATAATGGTTGCTTAAGAATTTTTGGAGAATTTTCTGAAAATTTTGGGGTAATTTCTGGACTAGAAAAAATGCCAAATGGTAAGATAATTGTTAACTGGTAGTAGAATTTACTGTCCAATGGCATTGAAAATTTTGATAAATGGCCTTAGGAATTATTGACAAGTGTCATTGAAAATTTGGAGACAATTGGAGTAAAACTTGGAGACAAATAGATTAGTTTTTAAAATAAGTCCACATGGGACCATAAGAAGGTGACAAGTGGCAGTGACAAGTGGCAGTGACAAGTGTCACTACCACTCACCACTCATCCAATCCACGTTACTCTCCACTTAAAAGACAACAAAATTGGTTTGTTTTCATTTTTAGCTCTTGCTTTCTTCATTTTCATGGCCTCTTCTTCTTCTCTCTTTCTCCTTCATGAGTTTTTGTCTCACCCACATTGAACCTTGCTCCATCTTTCAATTTCTACTTCCATCGTATTGTTTCTTCATTTTGCCACAAGAAAAACCTATCCTTGCCTCCTTCAAGATGATGATCAAGTGATACTTGGGAGCTAGGGTTGAGTGAGATTATGAAGATTTAGGAGCTAAATCAAGTAAGTATCTTGTTAATATCATAGGTTTTGGTTAAATGAAGCAATTGTGATGATATTTTAGAGGTAAATTGCATGAGATGGGATTTTAGGTATATGGGTGTCGTGTATAGGGAAGAGGGTGTAAAATTTGTGTTATTAATGAGTGATGATTTATAGAAATAGTATAGAGGTTGAATGACCTTGATAAAGAGTTTGGTATATGCTAGAATGAAGGGTAAATTGAGTTTTGATGACTTGATTACGTGAATTGTATGTATGGGTCATGATTGATGGGAAACCTAGGTAAAGTTCTTGCTTTAGTTTTTGTATGATGATTAATGATATATATAATGTGTTATATAGATGTTTTGGAAGTTAGATTTTTGTATATAATGATGTTTAGATGAGTGTGGAAAATTGGTTATGAATAGATAGGTATATATGCTCAGTTTTTAGTTAATGATCATCATTAGATTATAACTTGTTTGTGATTGATGTATTGAGTTGATTTAGATAGGGAGTGATGAGGAAAGTAAAATGGAAGAGATAAGCTAGGTATAAGATGAGTTAGAGGTAAATTGTTGGAAGTTGGAAATTTGTAGCAGGAAAAATTTTACTAATATAGTTTTGTGTTAGCCATAACTTGGGTTGTGGTTACCCAATTGAGTTGATTCTTGAGTTGGAGTAAACTAAAGTCATGTGGCTATATTTCTTATGAATACATCGAGTATAAATTGTGCTTCTAAGAGTCTCAAATTTTGATGTGAAAATGAGAACTGAATGTGCAAAAACTTGGATGAATGCATATGGTATGTTGTGAATTGGGTGATTATGAGCAAATAGGATATTGAATTAAGGTAAGGATGTTATTGAACTAGCTTGAGGGATGCATGTAGAAGTCATCCACTTGAGATGTTGGATTTTGAATATGAAGTGCTTGATATGTAGGAATAAGGTAGGTTATGGAAAAAGAAGGATAGGAAATGTTTAAATGATTTGATGAATGAAATGAGTTGTAATTTGAGAGATTAATGAAATCTAATTGGTATGTGAGTTGATATGAAGTGGTTTTGTGCTTAAAGAGGTGAATTTGAGAAGTGTATGGGTGTATATGATGTTAGAATGAGAGTAGAAACCATTGGAGAGGGTTTGGAGGGGTTTTGGGAACCCCCATGTCCATTTAACGGACCTTTTCGGATCAAAAAGGGCCCCTTGCATCACCCATATCTGTTTAACGGACTTGATGTCCATTTAACGAACCTTCTCGGGTGAAATGGTGCATTTTGGCCCGACATTGTCTGTTAAACAGACATGCATATTCGTTTAACGGACATTCACCGGAGAACTTTGGAAATTGCAATTTTTGACCATTTTAGAGGCCGAATCTCGCTTTGAGGTCTTTATAAAAGTTGTAGATCTCGAAGTCTTCTTTCCAATGGTCTAAAAACGAAATCAATCAGACATCATTTGTGAGAGTTATGGCAATCGCACCAAAGTATGTTTGAAATGTTTGAGGACCTAGACATAGTTGGTTCTTTTGGCCATAACTACATCATCCGACCTCGAAATGAGGTGATTCTTGGACAAAAAGATTTCTAAGGCGTTGTGTACCTCTCCATAAAATTTTGTAGTATTCTGAATTGAATTGAAATAGATTGACCAAATGGAATTGTGGGAGTATGTTGGAACAATGTCAATGGGATTAGTTTTACTAAACATACTTCAATGTTTTGATTATATTTGGATCTATAGGATTCCAAATGAGGTGATTTTTGAATTGGAGTAACCTAGAGCTATATATCTACAAATTGTCTTAAGAGGTCGAATTATGATTCAATCTCTAAGATATCGAATTTCTAGATGGAAGTTGGGTATAGTACAATGTTTATAGACAAGAACAGTCCAAAACTTTTTTAGGCATACCTTGCAAAGTATTGAACCAAATTGAGTGATTTTGGTTGCAATAGAAACTTAAGACATTGGAGTACAACTTTCTAGAAGGAAGTGTTACTCAATTTTGTCAATTTCCTTATTAAAATTTCTATGCAAAGTAGACTCTAAAAGTGTGATTTGGAAATTTTTTTGAAGTGAGTCACTGAGAAAGGAACAGAGATTTTAATGGGTTTAGTGAGGTATAAACCTAAGTATGAATTATACTTAGTCGAGTTTGGAACCCGGGATTATCATGAACATGCATTGTACATATTCCTTATACATACATGTGCATTACATGAATGCTTATAATTGTGTAAGTATTAATGTATGTGAAATCTATGTACGACATAATGTCGATGTGCAGGATAAGCATCCTCACTAAGGAGTTCCAAATCTTGGAAGCAATTGCTAATCTGGAGCGTACTGTGAGTAGACCTAGATGGTCTTATTTTATTATTTGAATTTGTGTATTAATTGACTATTGATTGGTTTTATGCATGTGATTGATTATGTTGGGTTTCAGACAGAAGGTCCGAAGATGTGATTTTTGAATGGGGTATTGAAGTGCTACTTGTATGTGAATGAGATGAACTAAGTGT
>JANZLX010000004.1:20390849-20406030 GCA_025531955.1 Erythroxylum orinocense | reverse complement strand
GACCACAACCTTCAAAGGTATTGTCCTCTCTGGTACTCAAACTCGAGACCTTAAGGTTTTGTTGCATTTAAATACACGCCTCTTATCATTGAGCTTAAATGCAACAAAACCTTAAGGTCTCGAGTTTGAGTACCAGAGAGGACAATACCTTTGAAGGTTGTGGTCGAGTGCAAACTTGGGGTATGCGGGGCCCAGTTCGCCCTAGTACGCAAAACATGGACCCAACACTTTTGGTTGGGCTTCGGAAACGGGGTCCAACATTCAGTCTATCTCTACATATCAAATTTCCAAAATTAAGTTTTACCTTTTCGTATCTAGCAAGAGCTGTTCTTGGGTGGTTATATTTTCAATAATTAAAAATTAGAATTATTGTTCTTTATATGCAACATGTCTCTACATGCTCCTACTGAAGAACAACTATACTCCTACTATCCTTCTTGCAGACATGATAAATTCACAATCATTTAAGAAAAAGTCTTTGAATTCATTAAAAAAGTGAATCTTTCAATGTTTTGTAACCTTTTAACTATTCGTCAAATGTATCAACAAAGGAACTAGTTTTAATTGGATATATTGTTAGGAGATTTCAACTTTTCAAACTTCATCTTCCTCTTACTACTTATCTTAAGAAACATTCTCTTATAAGTACACATTGAAACAAACAATTTGTTCAATAGGTCTATAATATTATATCTAACATTTTGGATATCTCATAACCTTTTATTATCTAATTTAGTTCTAAACTTAATGGATAATGTATGTTTCAACCAAGCAACACATCTTTAAATCATAAATTTGACTCTTTAAAGACTTAACATTTCATATCTAATATGAAATCTTGCTAATTGATCTAATTAGAATGATTGAAGTAAAGTCATTGTACTAGACATCACCATAGCAGAAATAATATACATTATATAATATCTCATAATGTGTATTCCTCCTTACATAAAATCATACTCTTATGTCAATACATTTTATCATTCATATGATTTTGACATATCTCAAAAACTTTGACACAAATCTCTAATAGGGATTAATAACAATATTGCATAATGAACATACAACTTTTCTGTCAAACTTTGAGAACTCTTCTCTAACTTAATTTATGTCCAAGAAATTTGGTTCATTAACTTTAAGTATCAACTATACTAAACAAAGTAAATTCCACTTAGAACAAAATATAAAAGTAAGAAAAGCAATTAATTGATTATATGTCATGACTACTAGATAAGATTAGGACTTTAATCATGTATTTGATTATTCTCATTATTTTATTCGAAATAATAGCCCTCACTACTATTCTGAAAGATTATTCTATTTTTTTTAGTGGGCTAGGATCCTATTCAAATTTAGTTTATCTTGGGTTTGTTTAACAAACCAACTAAATTTAAATTACGTAGATAACAACTTTATCAATCACATCTTATGTGACTCCTAGATTGGTTAAATGACAACTCTTGCCAAAACATATCTTATATGCTATTTCTAACCCTAACTCTAAATTCATGTGATCATGAGTTTGCTAATTCAAATCATATAAATTTAGTTAATTATGACCCACTATTATAAAACTAAACATATTCAGGTCAACGTGGCCTTGATTTTGCTTAATAAACCTAAAACACAACTTTGATTTATTCTTATAACAATAGAAAGCAACAATTGTATTCTCCACTTGTACTTAATATTTTAACTAAGGATTTATTTTTGTTCATCTCATCAAATAGGAAATTATATGTAATGATATCACATATATAGAACATGCAATTTAACATGCATTAAACATATAAATAAAATATGAAACTTATACACTCATAATCAAATTATAAGCATAAAATAGCAAGTTTCATTTGATTTTAGATTTTATATATATACGTATACATATATACAAACACATATATATATATATGAACTTATGCACTCATAATCAAATTATATGCATAAAATAGCAAGTTTCATTTGATTTTAATTATTGATCCTAATAATCTAAAATAATATTTTCAACTCCTTGGATAATTAAATTAGATTAAACTCATTGATTCCTAAATAAAATAAATTATTATTCCAAATAGAAATTTAATTTGATTTGAAAACAATTTTAAATTCATTTGGAAACTATTTCCTATTATGTTGACTCTTTCAATAAAATATAATTGAAAACAAAATTTCAATAAATTATACTTCTTACTTATTATAATTTATAAAAACTCCTTTTTCAAAATTTTATAAGTAATACATTTTAATCCAATTAGAAAATTATTTTCTAATATTAAAAGGAAAATAATTTCAAAATTAAATAAAACATTTTTAGATTTAATTAAGAAATTTCTTTACACTATTTATTTAGAGATTAATTTCTTAATTAATTAAAAAATCTCTCTTTAATAAATTAGAAAATTATTTTTAAAATATTAAATAAATCACAATTTTCTTAATTAATAAATGAAAACACATTTCAAAATTGAACCCAAAAAATACTTTTATAATAAATCAAGAAAATTATTATTCATAAATAAGGAAAAATTCTAAATAAATTGAATAATAACAAATAAAGTCATAAATTTAATTTATCTCAATCAAATTGAAAAATAATTTTAATTAAGAAACATATTTTTTAATTACTTAAGAAAACACTTTTCTTAATTTTAAGGATCTAATTAAATTATTTCAATATAACTGAAAATAGTTAATTCTAATTTTAGAAACTAAATTAAGAATCAATATAATTTTTAATCTTAATCATATTAAGAAAATTAATTATCTTAATTTTGAAATTGAAATTTAATTTTATAACAATTTTAAATTTATGTTTAAAAATATATCTTAGAATACTCTTATTCCAGACTAAAGATTAGATTACTTTAATCCAATAATCCAACATAGCTTATTCAATACTAAATTAAGCTATCTTCGTACCTAAACAAGCCTTGTTCTAAGGTATTCTTAACCTAAGTTATTCTAAGTTAAGAATACCTTACTCCTAACTTAGAACAATCTTGACCTATGCCTAAACGCACCATATCCTATACTTGTTACCAATCATCCCTCATCTTCAAGTTAGGTAAACCTAAATTTCATAATGAGGAAACCCTATCCATGGTTGTCGCCACCACTATCTCAATGGTTGACTAACGGCTACAATCATGACAATTGAGATTTCTTCATGGTTCTAACGTAGCCACTGCCTCTTTAATCGAATTCGGTAGACACTACCATCGGTTGGGTATCAACTATCGCCTACTCTAGGGCAAGCCACACTTGCTCCAGATGATAGTTTATGAGTTAATGTATGCTAAATGGGTTCAAATATGTGAGAAGAATAAGAAGTTGAAGAAGGAAAACTCTACCATGAAGACCATCATTTAAGATCTAAAAAAGAAGTTGTTATCTAAAATAGATGAGCTTCACGAAACAAAGATGAAGCTGGTCAATACGAAAAAAGGGATAAGAATGTTAAATGGAGGCACCGAAAAGTTACAAAAGTTGCTAGAAATTGGTAAGGTTAAAGGAGACCTTCAAGGCATTGGCTATAAAGGTGACTATTCTAAGTCGAATGATGAGAAAAATAGTGCGGCCAGCTTTATCCAAGGAGAAGCTTCGAGGAAGAATAAAAAATTTATACCTACATGTTACTTTTGTGGAGTTATCAAGCACATAACGCCGAAATATTGCAAGTTATTACAAATAATATTTCAAAGGGCTCAAAATAAAAAATCTAGACACTCTTCAATGAATGTTCAACAACAGCCAACGTTATTAATGCAAACTTGAGTTAGAAAAAAATCAACTTCATATAGCAAAATAGACAAACAAGGGAGTTAATACTAGAAACTATCCAGATCTATAGTTAATTGTTACTGGAAAAGAAATCAACCAGACATCTAATGACAGAGATGATGTGATGAGAAATAAGGTTAGTTTTGAATTTCTTTGAGGGGCACATGGACTATGCTTTACATTTTTCAAGTATATTATGATGTTGTTTAAAAAAAAGGAGGGCTTGAAGGAGTTAATGTCTAGACTTTTTGAGTTTTTGATTTATGGATTTTCTAAGGTTCAAGTGAATGGTATGTATTTGTTTTTTTCTTATTTGTTGAATATTTTATGTTAAAATGAGGCTCTACTTAGTGATTTAAGAGTTTTGCTTTTGGATTTTGATTTATGGAGTTTTATCGGGAAAATGTTGATGCTTGGTTGGAGACCTAAAGGAAAATTCGAGTTTTCTATAATTCGAGTTTTTCATATTTTTATCTTAGTTTTTCTCTATATCATGGGTTGTATGAGTTTGGGCAATATGCGTTCATATGGTTTATGTAAGGAGGAAATTGGTTAAGTTCGATTATGATTTGATGAATGAATTTTTGGGATTTCTAAATTTAACCAATCGTATGTGGATGACTTTGATGTAAGTAATGATATATTGGCTAGTGTTTTGACTGGTAGTAAATTGTCATCTTGGTGTACTTATGATTACTCCACCCCACCTATTGCTAATTTTTATGCTTTTTTATTCGTTGCGATTGATCACATTGAAGACATTCTTCGTTTTGGCATTGTTTTATCCCAAAGGGGAGATATAGGATTGTTTGTTTTCATCTGATATGACTATTCAATTCAGGGAAGACTTTAAGGTATGTTCGTAACTATTAGTCTTACTTTTTCACATTTTTTTATCCCAAGGGGAAGAATAGATGATGTGGTGGATGTGGTTGTTGTGTTTACTTGGAGAACTTGACTATTTTTGTTGACTTTGGATTATTGTTTAGTTGGATATTTGCCAAGTGCTTATTTAGAAGTTATTTGGAATTCGATGTTCGATTAAGGGGCAGTTCCTATATGTTATGTGCAATTGATGATATGTGTCCAATTATCCTCTTAAGGGGGAGTTTTGATATGTGATACATAATGGCAAAAAGGGGGAGATTGTTAAGATATGTGTTATGATATTTTGAGCATTATTTGTAATTAGACAACTTTAATTATTTGAAGAATATTATTATGCCGAATATTCTATTTTATGTGGAACTTTTTGAATATGATGTTTATTTGGAATAAAAGTCTTAGTTATGATAGGATTTAATTGGAATCAAATCACCATATCTTGACTAAGATAAGATGTAAAGTTTTTGAGATTTTTGGACTCTTCTTGATAACGTATTTAGGGGATAATGACTATCTAAGGCAGCTGATTTTCTGGTGATATTATCTACATTGGACAACTATGTTTTAACTGCCTATTACGTGATTTATTAGGGTTGTTTTGTGTGAGAAAAACCGACAGGGACATGGTGACTTGGCAGTTAGATTTTTGGGGATTTTGAGTGATCATTGGAAATTGATTTTAAAAAAAAATCAGATTGGGTAGCTGCTTTTTCTGTCCATCATGAGTGATTTTCTGGGCTGTCTTTGATGTTTATTTTTTAGGGAAGGGCTGTCTTTGATGTTAGTTTTGTGCAAAAAATCTAGGAGTTTTCATGGGTGTGCAACTATATTTTTGTGGGGTTTTAGTGGTGAAACAATTATTTAATTAATCATTTGTTCATTTGCGTTTCTTTGTTTTTGTGTGAGCAATTAATGCTCTATTGAGCTATTCTTGGTACATGCATATGATTTTTCTACGTTTTTAAGTTAATGGTTTTTGGTTAAAAAATGTCCAGTAGTTTTCGTGTGGCTGCAACTCTTTTGTTTTTGACGTTTCGGTTATGAAACGATTGTTTGTTTGTTGATTTTGGTGTCTACTATACGTGAGATGTTTCAGTGAAAATATCGAAGCTTCACAGTAGATTTATTAGTGGACAACTTCCTATTCTTTTGTTGAAGAAGTTGGATTTTAGGGGAGTTGTTTTTCTTATCTCATTTGTCTTTGTTTATGTTCTTTATTATTTCAATCACTTGAGTAATTTATTTTCATTCTTTATCATTAAGTATTATTGAGAAAATCCTCTGTTAAGGTTAGCACGATGTAGTCATGTTATTGAGAGTAATTTACTTTCACAAGTTGTGAGGACAAGAGATAATTTTAAGGGTTGGGTGAGTTGGCTCTGTAATGTCCTAATTAAAACTATCGTTGCATCATAAGTGAAAGTGTTTAAGTTGGATGACGCTCTGTAGACATAGGCAAGGTGTGTCGAACTATATTATCAAATCTCATGTGTCAATTTGTTTATTTTGCGTTTAAGTTTTCTGTTTTCGTTTGTATTAAAAACAATTGCGGCTGAACCATAATTTTTGCAAAACTACATCCTTTGGGATTTTCATAATTAAAATTTTATCTTAATTTACAAAATTAATAAAATAGGAAATTTAAAATTTAAAGGTGTATTGACTTAGGGATGACAATTGTACCCGAACCCGATAGGTACCCGATAAAATTACCCGAACGGGGGCGGATATGGGGAACAAATTTTTACCCGTGGGGCGGGTATGAGGGGTTAACAACAATACCCGTCGGGTATCGGAGCGAGTATGAGGATACCACCCCCCATACCCGTTTACCCGCGGGGAAACGGGTACTCGCTAGGGGTCAATATAATATAATAATAATATAATAATATATAATATTATTATATAATATAATAGAGGCGAGTAAACGGGTACTCGATGGGGGTCAAACTCCCAACGGGTACGGATATGGAGGTTCCCAAAAAATTTCCAACAGGGATGGGAGCAGGTATGGGGGTGAGAGCGGGTTCGTGGGGCCGGTACGGGGCGGGGTTGCCATCCCAATGTATTGTTAGTTCTATCCTTTTCTTTTACTACCATCGGCAGCACATTTTCCTTGATTCCTTCCTTCATTCTGACTATTAAGGACCAGAAATGGTGGGAATATGTAGATATTTGATAGGCGCAAGCAAAGCATAAACAGGTGAACAAGATTTATGAGCGTAGATATCCTATACATCGACAACATGACGTGCTACTTTCATTATCTCATGACCTTTTGTTTTGCAACCAGGATTAGTGTATACTCCATTGTACATGGCCTCTGGCTTCAAATTTGATTTCATGCCAATTCCTCATGCTGAGTTGCTGGGAATTGCCTTTTCCATTATAACAGTCTGCATTGCTGCTATTTGCCACTATTTCGGCAGAAAACCTAGAGGTGTGTCTTTGCAAGTATTCATTCGTCTAACTGCTTTACCCTTTTGATTTTCATCCCTCATTATTTTAATTATGACATCTTTAATCCAATCATCCAGGTATGAGTCAAATTGTGCTGCGTCATACTTATTTATCTGGACATATCTTCTTTTCTTGTAAAAGGAACCATAATAATTGGAATTGTTTTAGTTTAAGAGAATATAGGAAATGATTGATGCTGCTCTTTTTGATGCAGAAAAATCAATAACGAAGCATGTATGTTCTGCAACTAACATTATCCTAATAGTAATGGACTAAAGTCATCCAGCAGGAGACAAGTCAAAGTGAAGATTTAAACATTTTCAATACAATTAAAATTGAATTAAGGATTTAGTAACCTTAACATTCTGGGTTTGATAAAACATCTTTAGTGTTGTGAGGGTACTGTTCCTCTTTTTGCCTGTAAACCGATGGTGAACAATTGATATAATTGTAGGGTGCTTAAACCCTGAGAAATTCCAAGAATTCAGACTAATTAGGAAAGCACCAATCAGCCATAACGTCGCCAAGTTCACGTTCGCTCTTCCTAGGCCTACATCTGTGTTGGGGCTTCCAGTTGGAAGTTATATTATTTGCAGGTAACTATGTTACCTTTCAACATATTTCATTCGCTTCAATTCATTGTCTGATGTTCTTGTTACGATTAATGTTTTGCTTCTATTCTGTTGCAGCAATATCTGATTTTTATTCAATAACTATATAGCTTCCCTCTTGTGTTTGCTGCGTGATCCAATTTGTTAATCAGGGGTAAGGATAGTGAAGACCGTGAAGTCAGCAGGCCATATACACCAATAACCTTGGATTCTGATGTTGGATACTTCGAACTAGTTATAAAAGTACATAATTATTCTGAACATCTAAATAATGTTAGACTGTTTATTATATTGTTTTACGTGCCAGGTTTGAGAGTTTCTGGTTCTCATAAATATGTTCTTTTCTTTCTTCCAAGTAGATGTATCCATTGGGGAAGATGTCCCACCATTTCCGAAAGATGCAGGAAGGGGATCTCCTGGCCGTAAAGGGTCCTAAGGTATAATAGGTTGTATTCTCCAATAGGTGTTCCTTCAAGTGGTAACCAATTTTAGATCTAAATATGTTTGTCGAAGTCAAAGTATATCTACTTTGTTTCGATTGTCTTTAATGACCACTCTAACTGCGCTCTTGTTAAAAGTTGATAAAAGAGCTGAATTAGAAGGCAGCTATAATTTTTTTTTAAAAATTTTATGAATGATCATATTGCAAGGTTTGAATCACATGGCTTACTGAGAACCATTGTTGCATTTAATGTTTCAAGGAACGTTTTAAATACAAACCTAATCAAGTTCGAGCTTTTGGAATGATTGCTGGAGGATCTGGCATAACTCCTATGTTTCAGGTCTGTAAGTGATAAGTACAAAAGGATTCGTGAACCCCTAGTTCTCAATCATATAAAAACCAAGTTTGAATGATGGGAATTTTCCAGGTCACCCGAGCAATATTAGAGAACCCAAAAGATAAAACCAATATACAGCTTATATATGGGAACACCACATCCGACGACATTCTTTTGAAGGTAAGTCAATCTATCCCTTTACTTTGAAACAGACTGTAATTTCATTATTTTTGGATGGTCTGAAGTTTAGCAAGTATTACGAGACCCCAAAAATATATTGCCTTTGGGCTTATACTTCTTGATTTAGTCTAGTTTGATCCGGGTTCGAGTCTTCCATGTACTTGACTACATCAAAGTCCTGTCATCAATTTGGGTTCGGGCTTAAGTTCGCTGGAGTTATTGATTGTCAAACTAAAACCAGAGTAAAATCTTATTGAAAAAAGTGTCTGACGGGGTCGATAGAACATATTGATTCTTCATATTGGAACTATTGCGACACAGTAGCGAAGCTACATGGGCATGATGCCCACCCTCAAATTTTTTTTTTAAAAATATATATATGTATATAGAGTCGAGGGTGTTCCCTGTGTATACAAATTTCACTTTGCCCCCCCTGAAAAAAACTACATATATATACCTTGCCTCTCCTAAAATAAATTTCTGGCTTCGCCACTGTTACGACACAATAGGCTCGAATGAAATGATTAGTCTTCTATATCACAACTTTTCTTAAATAACTAGAATAATCCTTTTGGTTAGAACCTCTTCTTGTCCCAGGTTGATAAGAACGTATGTAATTAATTATGCTTTGGTTTGGATATTCTATAGGAGGAGCTTGACAACATTGCCAGGAATTTCCCGAATCGTTTTCAAGTTTACTACGTGCTAAGTAAGGTGTGTGCGATTCCTCCAAAGTTCTCTCAGAGATGAAAGATGATCCAAATACCTTACTAAGTATTTCATTCAGGGATCATAAAGAAACACAATATGGGCACTCATATGTAATTTGTGTATCATCCTGCGTAGTCTATATTACATTCAAAGTCAACTAGCCATATCAAATACGCATTTTTTAAAGGATTATCACTAGAAATACTGAGGTCGACACTTCTGACTTTGGTAGCCTCCAGAGGGATGGCATGGTGGTGTTGGTTACATATCCAAGGAAACTATTCAAAACCATTGCCCAGCTCCGGCCCCTGACATTCAGGTTATGTCGAAGTTGGTCATTTCTTTTGGTTTTTTTTTTTTTTTTGTTTTCAATCTATTAAAAGCAATGTCGAAGTTTATGCTGTTTGTAGAACTTGTATTACAATGCTGTTGGGTTGTTAAATTTTAAAACCAAACTACAACCAATGTCATTTGCAGATATTGAGATGTGGTCCACCAGGGATGAACAAGGCGGCGGCTGCCTATCTTAATGCACTTGGATACACGTCCAATATGCAATTCGAGTTCTGATGAACCTCGTTTGTTCGTGTTTATGCATTTTAATATAGCGTGAGTGTGGCTAACTACCTCATATTTGGTTCATTATTAACGCTTCCTCTTTGTAATCATTATTTTGTAAAATCAAATGGATCGTTCCATATAACTTCATAATCTCGTGGCTAACTACCTCATATTTGGTTCATTATTAACGCTTCCTCTCTTTGTAATCATTATTTTGTAAAATCAAATGGATCGTTCCATATAACTTCATAATCTCATTGAATCAAACATAAGTTTTTATTTCCATATATAATAAGGATATTAGATATCAACCTTAAAACTTCAGATGGTGAATTATAATTTCTGTATTTAAATGTAGGTAATTTCATTCTTATGTTCCTTTTTGATGGGGACAACTTCATTTATAAAATTTCAATGCCTTCACCTAAGCGAGTATATCTATATCATATAGCTCTCTCTCAAGTCATAGTCGATGTAAAACCTCCATAAACCATTCATCAAACTAGAATCCATGAATGTTTATTCATTGAAGACAATATATAGTAACTAAAACCTTAAAGCATTGAATAATGACCTGTCTTTTAAAAAAAAATTAAAATTGAAATTATATTGCCTTAACAAACGCTATTACATAACTCCTTACAAAGAATCATACTAGCGAGACCAAAATGAGAAACTTAGTACACCAAGTAACTACAATTGAATTACAACATAGAACGTTATAGAACCCTAGAACGACCATTGCCTTTTTACTTCATAAGTAACTAATCCTTGTTTGTCAGTAACAATAATGGCTACTCGTGTCTAATTCACAATCTGCTATGCAAGTTGTTGATGACGCGCTTTCACACTTTTATAAATTTTTCAATTTCGTTCTCTCTGTATAGAGTAAATGAGAATATGAAATGTTGTCTAGATGATCACACCATGACGCTGCCCATGTTTTGTACACCTTATGATTAAATTCAAAGTTTCTAGCCACTCAAAAGTGTATCGAGGTAGTTGCAACATCACCATCAACCTACTCAATATTACTTTTCTATATTGACATTCAAAGAAAAGATGGTTTCTACGCTCATTCATATGTTTACAAAGGACGTAGATGGGGTCAAATTCTTCAAACCATCGATCTTTTTTTCTTACCCAATTTTTAATCACCAAGCAAGTAAAAAAATGCATATTTGAGGACTAAAATTGATTTCCATGTGATGTCAAACCTGGGGACTACCTCCATCGTTTGAACCATTAGCTTGTGACAAGATTGGTTGTTGAACACTCCACTAGAATGAGGTAGCCATACAATGTTATTGTTACGATAGTTATGTTGTACTGTTGTCTTTCAACAATAAAGAATTAAAGATTGATAGACTTGTTAATTTTGTAGATGTTATGAAGTGCAGAAAGTAAAGAATACCAAGATTTTTACTTGGTTCAATAGCTTCAATGCTATCTACATCCAAGGTTCTCACTGATGTGGTTTTAACTAGTATGAATAAGAAGAAAAATGTACAGAGATTGAGTGTTTATCGAAACACTTGCAAAGAGTCTTAGATGCTCTCCTAGTATCCACAGATAAGTACTCTAGCACTCTTTGATATTTTTCACTCTATTCTTACACTCATTGGACGTTTGCTTACAATGTAATGAGAGAAAATGTGATATCTGCTGATGCTTAAATTATGTCCTATTTATAGGAGTAGAGATCAGTTGCCTTCAGTTATGTGTTGAATGAGTCAAATATATGCAAGTGCTCTTCACGTGATCTATTTAAGCATGCTTCTGAAGCTGTGCATTTTATGTATTTTGGCGCTATCTTTGATTTGCTTAAGATGTGCTACGACTGCATTTTTGGCTTGGCTTCTGACGCTTTCCTCTTCACATGAGTCCCACATGTATGTGTCTTAAACTTAGTTGTTTTTGTCTCTGATTGATTATAACACACGAAAGCTTATCTCTCCTTTTCTCTTCGTCATTTTCAGACACGTCTTCTTCTCTTCTTCGATCCTTCATGTATATACTATGTTTGTTGCATTTGAATGGAGATTGATGGAGTCAACGTGAGTTCCTACTCCTTCAATCTTCACTCGGTTCATAGATCTGTGAGTGATTTGGAATTCGAAAAAACCCTAGCTTTTACCAACCTTGTGAGATCTGATTGAAGAACCTTCGATTTCGTGGGGCTTTACTTATCTGTAAGCAGTCCCTATAGAAAGTGAACTTCTTTTGTGTTAATACCTTAGTCCTGAAATCTGGTGGGTTTTTTTCTCCTGTAATTTTCTCTAGGTTGAAGAACCCCTTTGCGATTCGGTCTCTAACAAAGTGGAGTCTCACATCTATATGCTTGGATCTCTTATGGAGGACTGGATCTTTTACTAAGGTACAGTGCACTTTGACTATCCGTATGTATTACTGGCTTTGTGATATTGATTGAGCCCAAGTTTATATTATTAATTGGCTGCATTCTCGTAATTGTTAAAGTACTTTTGGATTCCTAATTGATGCTTTTTGTGCTTAAATTGGTTCCCTATATTGAGTTCATATGAATTGCAATTTGTTAGTAAAATTGTTGTAAATTGATATTAATTGCATCTTAATTTTTCTTAGGACTATTGATTCTGCAAATTGCTATTTTATTTTGTAGGAAAGATGGAGTCCAAGAGATGAAAAAGTCAATAAATCCTTTACACGTCGCGGCGCATGCAGAAGTTGATATTCCGCGGCGCACACAATTGCTTCGCCGCGGCGAGCGAGCCCTAAATGGCACGCCGCGACGACAAGTAATAGGCTCGCTGCGGCGAGTAAGCAGAGTAGCACGTCGCGATGAGAATTAATTCACACGTCGCGACGTGCAGTCGGATACCCAGACCGTAAAAGAAAAATTTTCTCACTATTTCGACCCGGCCCGCCTCGATTCTTTAAATAGTTACCGAATTAGGTCATTAAGGAGGGGGATAACACTATACAGAGACAGAGGCTGGACACTTCATACATCACAACACTCCACACTACACACCACACAGAACCGAACACACTCATTATCAGTCGCACATTCGGCAGCCGCCAGAGAGACACCTTCATCAGTCATCCTCACAGCTGATCATCATCCACCTTCACCAGGCACTTCACCATCACTCAGCTGTCAGTCTCTGGAGCCATGGTTAGCGTCAGGATTCTAGCAGTGATGGATATCACCGGAGTTATGCGTGGCTAGGGCTTCCGATCCTCTTGGAGACGTAGCAATGGCTTGAGTTCACGGGCTTCAAAGGAGAGTATCATGTATTGTCTGAAATTTTAGTTATATTATTGTAAAACTGTGGTTGTAGATTACAGTAGTATGATTAGATTAGCATGATTAAGGTTTAATCATGTGTTGAACAATATTTTGCGACCTGGATACTGTTTATGTTGAATTTTGTGCTTGAATATATGAGGTCTCATATACATCTTTGGTGATTACATTAATCATTTTTTATTTGCATGGTTGTGTTTGATATGATTGATTGTGTTTAATCCAATGATCAATTGCATGAACTTATCCATTTTGCACACTAAGGTTTTAACAAGGTTTTAATTAAATGGTTGTTTAATTAACTCCGTGGACTTAAGGGGTCCCTTAAGGTTGATCTTTCAGAAACTTAGTGGATTTTATTCCCGGAAATTTATTTCGAACCGTGATAGCCTAAGCACATTTTCAAGAGGATTATCTATCATTTTATTATCATTTGAATTTTTGTTAATTTCAAAATCCCCAAAATCCAAAAATACTCTTTCATACATTTTTCTTTAATTTTAATTACTTTCCTCAATTTTGATCAACAAACCAAAACCTCCTTTTATCTGCTTAAATTGCATGTTTTCGACTTTAGGCTAGCTTTAAACCATTTTTCGTTGGTTCCAAAAAGTGAGACGACCCGAGGTTCAGCTTATACTGCAATCTTGGAATTAATTGTTTTTGATCGGTTTCCAAGGATCGATCCTAGATCGAACGACGAGCCGCGATCAGATAACGATGTTGATTTCTTTCAATATGCCTGATAAGTATGTTAGCTCCTTTACACCTTCAGTGACTGCATAATTGTTGGGCCCTGTTCCCAAAGCCCAACGATCGATTTGGAATCGAAGCACAAGAACATAAGCGAGTTTCCTAAACTCCTTAATCCTCACGAAAAACCCTAAATCTAGCCACAATTCAAGCCACAAAGGTGAGCCCACAAAACAGAGATCACAAAAAATACAATTGACTTCTTGAAAAAAGTAGCTCTAGGTCTCTAGTTTATGTAGAACCAAGAGTCACCCCAATCGGGACTCTATAGCTCAAGATATGCATAAAAATCTAAAATCGGTTCATAACCTGATTAAGTTGTCCAACCCAATCACTCGCTTCCAAAAGATCAAACTTCTAGGATTTGAAACCAATGACCATTAAATTTTAAAGGAAGGTATTAAAATATGTTCTAATACTAATGCCATAAGAATCGGCTCAATCGGAGGTCGGACGAAGGAGTTCTGACCTAATAAGTACAACGTGTTCACAAATGGATTTCCTATTGAACATACTTTAGTAAAAATGCCATAACTTTCGTTCTAGATATCGGATTGACCTCCATCTTAGACGGTTGGAAAGAAGAAATCTAGGGCGACAACTCATATTAGAGGCCTCAAAGCGAGATTCGCACTCTAAACTGGTAAACAATGCGATTTACTATAGTTGACTCGAGGCTGTCCGTTAAACGGACATGCATGTCCGCTTAACGGACATGGACTGGCTAGACACTCCAATTTCACCCGAGAAGGTCCATTAAACGGACAGGGATGTCCGTTTAACGGACACACTCTGGACAAAGTGCCCCAAACCCTCTTCCAAGCCTTTCCAATGCCTTCAAACTGCAATCCAACACTATACCAACACCTAATCCCTTCAAATTCAACCTTCCGAATGTAAATCAACTTCATAACCATGTAAGTAACAATCTAAATACATCAAACTTCCTAAAACTCCACTCAAACACTCAAATCATACACAAACCTTCCACCTCCAACCTACTATTCTATGACAAGCAACAATTTGATATTTCAACCAAGGATATACACATTCATCATTCTCAAACCCCACCATCCTAGCATAACAACTTCATCATTTGCAAAACTCATCTAGCCTAATCAAAAGACAATTCCAAGCAACATACACATCCAACACATTCTAAGTTAGCAAAA
>JANZLX010000004.1:20322101-20335670 GCA_025531955.1 Erythroxylum orinocense | reverse complement strand
TCCCTTATCATGGTTTTTATCCCACTGGGTTTTTCCTGATAAGGTTTTTAACGAGGCAACACCAAATGCGTTTAAAGGCCAGAAAAGAGATAATTATATGGCACACCAAGGGGGAGTGTTATAAAAGATAGAAATAATATAGTGTGCCACTAATTATAGATGCACCATTCAATAGTTAGTGTACGTTATTGGTTTTGGTTTTACCCACACATATGGAGTAGATGGTCACATGTGTATTAGGATGGTTTGATTTTACCTACACATATGGAGTAGATGGTCACATGTGTATTGGAATGGTTTGGTTTTACCTACACATATGGGGTAGATGGTCACATGTGTATTAGGTGCTTGAAATGTACTATAAATAGAAGGTTTGATGTAAGAGAAAGAGATAGGAATGAATTTATAAGAATAAGTCTTCTCTCCCAAATACTCTTCAGTTTTAGTTTCGGTTTTATAACATTTATAATAATTTAATGCTTTTTATAAAGCTGTTACATTTTATTTTTCGACAATTACATCGACAGATGAGGTGTCAACTTTGTCTTATTCCTTAGATGTAGAAGGGCAGTGTGAACATTTATGAGTTGGATATTGACGGAATTGTTGACAATTTGCATTTTCCAATCTTCTAAGAGAGTGGTGAATCCTCCTAATAATGTTGAAAATAAGTCTTCCACTTGTTTGATATTCTGAAGTGAATCTTTGGAAATGTTTGTCCTATAGCTTGATGTCATCAATAAATTGGGTCCTTTGTAATTCTACTTGATCATTGATTCTTGGGTAATTTTGATGCATTGATTGTAAACCCCTTTGAGGCAATATAAGTTAAGCTGATTGATGAGATCCCAATCAAAGTCGTATTTTGGAGGATCATCAATAGGAGGATAAATTCTATTGCTAATTCCAATTTGTACATAAGTTATACGAGATAGTTGTATATTTGAATCCTTGAAATTCTCTACTTTCTTGAAGATAGAGTAACTGTTAAATACTTTGATAAAAATTTCCCTTTCCTTTGCAAAACATTCTTTGTAGTTTTTTTACTACAAAGATAAATCCTGCTGGAAATTCAAAAAGGATATTTAGATTAGTTAAATAAATAGTATTTACTAAGCCACTTTAAAAAAATAGGTAAGTAGTGAGTGCATTAGCTTCGGAGAATATAATGGCTTTAGGCCTATATCTGTCACAATTTTGAGAATAATACTGAAATATTTTTTATTCGCCCTTTTAGTCATTTAATGCTTGAAAGCATTCATGAAAAATTTCTGGAGTCCTCTTTAAGTTATTTTGTAGGTACTGA
Source organism: Erythroxylum orinocense (assembly GCA_025531955.1). Taxonomy (NCBI): domain Eukaryota; kingdom Viridiplantae; phylum Streptophyta; class Magnoliopsida; order Malpighiales; family Erythroxylaceae; genus Erythroxylum; species Erythroxylum orinocense. The sequence continues at coordinate 20,334,364 of JANZLX010000004.1, read as the reverse complement.
ATTTATTTTGTCCATTTGGACATGTTTTCCCAATATTTTAATCATTGTGTCTTCTTGTAGTTTTTCCGATGCTTGTTTATAAAGTAGCATGAGAGATGAGTCTTTGAATTCGGCTAATGCTTTTTTTGCTTCAGATCTGTTGATATAACTCTGGTGAATTATTGAAGGTTTGCCACTGACATGGACAGTAGCTTTGTGTCATTCATCATATAGTCCAGCCATAGGTCTATTGAAAATGACATATTTACCAAAAAGAAAAAGGACATAAACCTTGGATTCTGACATGCCTGATTGTGTTTTAGGAATGACTATGGTTGTGGACTTTGTGTAGTAGTTGAGATCAAAGTTGTTTGTGATATTTGCTGAGGAGTAATTTGTTGCAAAGTAGGCGGTGTTTGAGCAATAATGCTTGTTTCACAATAAGAGTGATGGTTGCTCTTAATTGATTAATTTCTTTTGTTATGGTTCCTTGTTGTTGGAGATTTTGTAACTCTGCTTCTTTCTTAGTGAGTGAATCCTTTAGGCTTAGAATAGATGTTTCCATTCTCTAGTTAAAGTATCTACAAGTTAGTTAGCAAAAGATTTTATATAACTAACTTGAAAATTATATTGATTTAATTCTAATTGTCATCTAATTAATCGGCCTTCATTATAATTTGTTTTAATATTATATTTAGTAAATCCACATAAATATTTAGAATCTATTTAAATTAGAAATTCGACAGATAATAAATTCTTCCATCTTCTTAATGTTTTAATACATGCAAGTGTTTCTTTTTTGTGAATAGGATATTTCATTTCAGTAGAATTAAAAGTCTCATTGATATATTTACGTAACAAACATTTTCTTGAATTGGGTAGTTGTGTCAAAAGGCAGTCCACCCATATACCTATACTTGCATCAATTTGTAATAATAATTTATCTTTAACATTATAATTATATAATGCTGGTAAATCCTTGCAAAGATTTTTGCATTTTCGTACCGTTGCTATATCTTCCTCTGTCCATATCCATTGGGTTTTTGTATTGATTTAAGTTGTAATTTTTTTCTTTCTCTAGCTAAATCTTTTAAAAATTTGTGATCAGGATATATAATTTAATAATCCACTAAATTTTTGAACTTTAGTGATATTTTTTAATGTCTCTAGAAATGTTGTAATTTTTCAAGAATATTAGGTTGTAATTTTAAAAATTCATTATGAAATTCTATACCTAAATATTCAATGTTTTGTTGAGCTAATTTAATTTTCTTTTTGTTTAAAATTAATCCTTTATGTTGACATCTAGTGAGAATTGTTTTTACTTTTTTCAAATGATCTTTATCTTTATTTGAAAATATAATAATATCATCAATATAGGGTAGTGTAAATTCTTCTAATCCTTCTAAATTGTTATCCATAAATCGTTAACAAATATCAAGAGCTTGTTTTAATCCAAAAAGTAATACAATCTATTGATAATGTTTTTGTAGTAGACATGTAAATGTCGTTAAAGGTTTTGTTTCTTCATGTAATTTTAGTTGCCAATAACAAAAATTGGCGTCTAGTTTGGTAAACCAATGATTTCCTTTTAATCTATTGATAATATAATTTTTTCTAGGTAATTTGTATGCATCACCTGTAATAGCTTTATTTAGTTCTTTATAATTAATTACCATTCTTCTCTTGCCACTGATTTGTTCTAAATAGTTATTTACATAGAAGGCTGGAGCATAATCTTTGCTTGTCCTTGGTGCTATTATTTGTTTGTGTAATAATTTTGAACATTCAGTGATGAATTCTTTAACATCTTGTTAAAGAAATAATATTGATTTCTTGTGTAGGATCTTTTAGTTTTATTTCAATTGATTGATTATTAGAATTCTTTTTAGAGTCTAAAGGATTTTCGCTATAAGCTTGTTTTATTAAATTTTCAATTTCATTTTGTAGAGTAGGATTATTAAGAAGATAAAATTATAACTGATTTAATTTTTCTATTATAAGTTGTAGATTTTTATAATAAGTTGTATGATATATAAGAATTTTAAGGATTATCAATTTTTGATTTAAAGATTTTATTATTAGTGTTCTTAAGGTTATTTAATGTAGATATTGACAAAAGATATTGTATAATTTAAGAAAATTATTTCCTAAAATTAATAGTAATCCTAATTCCTGTTAATAATAATATTATTATAATAACTTACATACTATATAAACTTTATACTTCCAGCCGCTATTCTGATTTGTAAACGTTTATTTAATTTTTTACAATTTTGTAAAAGTGTTCTAGATGCTATACAAATAATAGCAGCAGTATATATATATTTATAGTTATTGACTTTTTTATTCTCCATAATCACTTAAATAAATGTTATATTTGGATTCAATTAATGATTCTGAATTTTAGTTGTCATATTGATAAAATGAAGAGATTGTAGAGTTTGTTTCAATTTCGTACAGAACAAAAGAATTCATCGTATTATTTATCAACAAAGATATTAACCATTGCAGCTTCTACTTCAACCTTCAAATATTAAAACACCCGAACCAACTTTTGCCAACGAATTAGGTCATTGCTTATTTGTTCTGTAAAAACTTAAAAGAGAATTGAACAGTTCAAGTGTTCACAAGGGTAGTAATTATGATTTATATTATCTATAAACATAGAAACAAAAACTTAACCAACTAGAATTGGAACATAGATAGTGGATTCCCATTAAAGAGCTCATGATTCAAAAGCGTTTCAATGAAAAATGTTAGAAGACCAATTTTTTTAAAATATGAAAAAGGAATTATCAAACACAAACCATGAAATGCGATTAGTTTATGATTAGTATGCGTCAAAATCATAAAGATCAGAAAAATGAGAAATGAAAGATCTTGTAACATAACAATTGACAGGCAATGTCAATTTGCACTTCAAAACAAAAATTTGCCGTATTACCATGAGATATCGTCAGTACTATGAGGCTTTGAAGTATATGAACCAAAAATTATACCATGCAAGAAAAAAAACAAACAGAACCTAAAAATCCAGCTCAACTTATGCTCCTGAGCTCCAATTAGGTACATCATCAAGGATGAAAGGACCGAGTTTACCTGTTCTAAATAGTGTAAGGAACTTCTTTGATACCATCAAACGTGCTTCAGATGCCTTATGAGGTATCTTCAGCGCCTTCTGTAGCACCTGAAATTGTTGTTCTATGAGATTTTCCAAGTCATTCTCATCTTCAACATTGCCCTTGAATTCTGATAGCGATTTGTAAAGTGCAAATTGGACTTCTGTCACAAGATCCTGTTGATGAGCAAGAAACGAGATTTAACTTCCAAAGTTGACAGCAAAGCATGCCAAAGCTTTGGCAGATCAGCCTTGATACCCAACACAGAATGACGCGGGCAACCATATACCCATTAACAAAACATCTGGTGCATAAACATTAAGGAAAGGTAGCACGATTTTGAAACCTCAACGTATAGCAAATCAGACACATCAGGCGGCTTCCTCCTTTTAGGCGAAAGATCTTTAATGTCAAACTTGTCATTCTGTGGAGTGTTATAGGAAATTCCTTCCATTTTTTGATTATTCCAGTGTTTCCAATGAAGTGGAGTCCCTCGAGTATTTAAAACTGCTAACAAGTACTGAGCAATTCGCTCCTCACCAACAACAGTCTTTTACAGTTCCTGTAGAAGCATTCAAGTGAGTAAATATTTCAGCCAAGTAAAGTTCAGCTAATTATGCGAAATATAATTGGTTGGCACATGTAGGTGGATGCATGTTTGAAAAATACTACAAATACAAGCTAATCTTTTTTACAGAGGGCAAGCTCAAACTAACTAGAAGTATTTAGAATGGAATGGGCTGTAAAGTTACACAAACAAATAAAAAAGATACAGCCAAGAAACATTCGCTTTGGGGCTTTTCATTTCCATGAAAGTTCAATTACTAAAGTAACAATATGTACCTATACTTTCCTAAGAATCTATTGGCCAAATTTGACAGACATGTGATGCAACATGATCAATAAACTCCATATAATTTCTAGATACCACCACATTTAAGGTAAATAAAACAAAGTATTCAAAGACAAATATGAAACTTATATGCCGAAGATCAATCAAACTCTGGTATTAGACAAATTACTACCATAAAACTACAGATGATGCTATGCAGCATGAAGTAATCATATCCCAATGAGATCCCTTGTGATGAATATACCTTAATAGAAGAAACTGCAAATGCAACGAAGACCATCATCATTTGAATGAATATAGACGCAAGATCTCAAATCACCTACTTAAAGGTTTAACACTGCAAATTGCTAGAAACCCATGAAGCAACCACGTAGAAGTATGGAATTGCCACAATTTCAACAACAGATGAGGACCTGTTTTTAAGACTTTTTGATTATTATAGGTTCCCATGCTAACTCAAAAGGTAGAGTAATAGAAAAAGACATGAAAGTTCCAATATTTCATAGAGAAACATAGGAACATTATCTTGCACTAATCATTGAGCCAACAGATAGATATAGAAGGGTATACAAAAGGACATCTGGGTTATTTGTACTTTTACTAACAGGACAAAGTTGAAATCTAGTTACAGCAGTCAGTTAATTCCCAGCCACTATTAAACATTACCAAAGCAAATTAACCAAAAAATGTAAATTTTGCAATATTGCATTCTGAATCTACTGGAAAAGAATATGTAAGTTTCCTTGATCATTCCTAATTTCTTTTCTCTTTTCCTTAAGCTTCTGGGTTGGAGCTGACGGATTTGCAATGTTTCTCGGAATGCCTACTTTAAGGTTTAACATTTCAAATTGCTAGAAACCCATGAAGGCAACTAAATAGAACTATGTATTAATACAATTTCAAACAACAGATGAGCAATTCAATTCTTTCTAAGACTTTTGGATTATTATAGGTTCCTATGTTAACTCAAAGACAGAGAAACATAAAAAGACATCAAATTTTACTTTCAGAGCGAAGTTCGCTCAGTAGCATTATCTTGCACTAATCATTGGTCCAATGGTAGTAATAGAGTGTATGCTCATCAGTTGTATTTTTACTAACAGGACAAAGTTGAAAGCAAGTTCTATCAGTTAAATGATTCATCATCCACTATCTAACATACCAAATAAAAGTAACCACATAACACAAAACTTGCAATATTGCATCCTGCATCTACTGGAAAAGGACAGGTAAGTTTCCTTGACCAACTTTCTGATTAAGATAATAGGCTGGTGCTGACGGATGGTAAAAATCCTGAGCAATCTAATTTCCAACAAATATAAAATATGTGCACTCAAATATAGTTTTTAAAGAGAATATATAACTTGCAAGTGCTATATCATGAGAAACACAATAGATCTATACCTGCAAGTGCTAGCTTTAATCCTGTTTCTATGTCAGGTATACTGGGAACCAGCACACCTGGGGTGTCAAGGACATATATGCTAGGCTGATGAGCAATCTGCACAGGAACACTGAAATATAAATATTAAATAGAGAAATGCTGACAAAGGATCTAAGAAATATTGGTAAAAATTGAGTGTGCGATAAATTGGAGTGGATAACCAACACATTAATGTAAATTATGTTAAAAGAAAAATATTCAAATCTTCTTTTGGCTTATCTATTCCACTAAAGGGAAAGGGTGAGTTGACGGATAGAGCTGGAGATTCAATATTTTCATAGCAAGTTGTCAATGAGAAAAGTAAATGCAGAAGCATTCCACCTTGTATCCTGCGATATCTTGAGTAACACCAGGCAAAGGGCCCACTGTGGCTCTCTTCTTTTTCTCCCGCACTATGTAGGAACTCAAACTTTCATTACTCATTTGAATGGCATTGAGATTGTGAGCATTGATAGTTAGCTTAGACATTATGAAGGAGACAGGATACGTTGTTATCTTACCAGGAAAGCGCGATGAGGCAATTTGATAAATTGAGTTAATCAAAGCTGATTTCCCCACATTAGGAACACCAACCACCATAACTAGGAGGGTAGGTTCCCTTGAAATAACCTCCTTCAGTTTCAGCTCCACAAGTTCAAGAAGCTTTGGCCCAAAAACCCGCCGGGAAAAATCATTTTGTCAAGAAACAAAATATAAATAATAGCACAAGAACAACATAGATGGAACTTCTTAAATGTTAAGTAATTTAGCAACTAAGCAAATAAAAAGAAATCGCCTTAACAGGGGAAGAGCATGATTTACACAAAAAGTCAGAAAGATTAGAAATTTCTTTCCATGTAAAACAATAACACTATCAACTAACCTTCATGACAGAGCTCTTGCTGTGAGCATTTATAGGCAAGCAGTCTTGCTTGCAGGAATCAAAGTAATGAATCCATTTCTACAGAAACGAACAAGTAAAACATTAAAAATACTCATACTGAAGATAATAAGCGCATGATGATGCAACAGAAAAAGATAATTATACATGCATAATGTTAGGATTTGCCAAATCTTTCTTGTTAAGAGCAATCACACGTCGCTTTCCAGAGAGCTGAGGCTGTAAATCTTCATTAGCTGATGATAAGGGTATCTGCGTTGATCACCTATCAGACAAATAACAAGTAAAAACAGAGAAAGAGAAAGTTGAAGGAGTTACGTACACGAGAGTCGCGGACTTCAATGACGAGGTCAGCGAGCTTAAGGCGGTGACGAATGGCGCGGGTGGCGGCTGCCATGTGACCGGGGAACCAATTGATAACTCCGCCCTCTGCGTTGAAGACCATGTCTCCAAGTCCCTTCTTTACCAAATCCTTTAACCCTCCCATGGCTACAACCCCCTCAAAGCTCAAAGCAAGGACAATGGAGCATAGAAGACCACAATGAAATCACAGGTATGCTGTCTCTCGTGGGCTCATATTAAAGTCCTATTTTAGCTGAACGCCGGAAGTTGTCGCCGACGGCGTTTAATTTGTGGATAAGTTGTAGTATGGGATTAAGTTTTACGCAATGGACAAAACCAATGATTAAAAAAGCAATTTCGATTTTTAATTTTTTTGATTTAATTTATTTTAATAATTTTTGGCATTAAGAATTGATAAATATAAAAATAGTCCTCTTTTCAAAAATTTCAATTTTATTATATTTTTAAAATTTAACCTATTTTGTACCAATCTTTTAAATATTAAATTTGATTTAATTTTTGTTTGATTTTTAAAACAATGAACAATACATTGTGTACTTTCTAGTATGATAATTTTCAATTTGTAATATATTTTATTACTACAATTATTTTTATTAATAAATATAATAAAGCAAATCTTATTATGTTATAATATATTATTTCAAATTCATGTTAATTTTCTAGGTTTGATATATCAATTTGATAATATCATAGATTTATAATTATAAAATAATTAAAATTTTTCATTTGCCAAGATTGATATAAATTTATTATTAGAAATGTTTATCCACATTAATTACATGTCTATTGTTGTTATATTTATTCTCAATAAATTTTGTCAACTGAGTGTAATAGTCGTTACTCTTAATAAAAACAATAACATTCAATAGAAATTTCGCTAAGACATGAGATTTGGAGAGGTCCAATAATACCCTATCAGGAATGTCAATGGGTCGGGTCAGGCCTGGGTCACTCCTGGCTCAGCCCTATCGCAAGCTAGGGTAATCCGTGACCCGACGGGTCAGGATAGGTCAACCTGACCTACTATATATTTTTTAAAAGAAAAAGGCCAAAAACGACATCGTTTTGACAAAACAATGACATTTTTGAAGTAACAGTCAACTTAGGCAAAACGATGTCATTTTTAAAGTGACAATTGGCCCGTGACCTAGTCAACTTAGGCCAAAATCAAGTTGAATTAGGTTGGACCAGACCAAATTTCTCATTCTTACTCTTAACTAGTAAAGAGACTATTTTTAAAACAATTGTTGCTCTTATATATAGCATGTCCTCGTAATAATCTTTGGTGATTAGATAGAATCTATTAAATATGATCTCGTGTGTATTAATATGAAAATTATCATCTCATTTCATTCAGAATATGACACAGAATATTATTTGAAAGGGAAAAATAAAAATATTAAAAATACAATTTAAGAATTAATTACAAAATTCTTGGATTTATATAGAAAGAAAAGTATTAATGGGAATATGTGACTGGTATGATAAGTCTTATAAAAATAAATTTAAGCATGAAAGAGGGTGCAATAATTAAGAACTTGGCGTTGTAATACCAAAAAAGGACTTAAAGAAACTATGCCATGCGCATAATTTGTTATGCACCACCTTCTCTAGTCTTTGGTGAAATACAAATCAACAAGATAAGATCCACCGCCTACCTAAGTGTCACGACATCAACGTGTAAGCCCATTAGAATTACTTTAACTAAAATGACTAAGCAACTACAAGGCTTCGAAATAGAATTAATCCACCTAAATGTCTGAGCAAACACGAAGGCTTTTGCCGAAAAAATCAACTCTTTACTCAAGACAATTGCGCAGTTCGATGCCGATCTTAATACTCCATTGGTATATAGTTTGATCGACTCCCACCCACTGCTTGCATTAGCGATCATCTAAAGCCATCGCTTCTAGACAGTTAATTAAGAAATACTAGAATCGTTTCAAAATTTGACACTTGCACCATCACGTTCGATCCATAAAAAGTTCAAGTTGCTGGTCCCCCAACACTCCATAATGCTTTCTATAGATTAGAAGATTTTGCTTTGGCTAATAACTCCTATGGATTGCTAATCTGACATGTTGCTGATAGCTTAAAATAAAGGAATAAATCAAAGGCTATAAGAAGAGACAGACGTTTTTAAGAGAGAATGCTTTCTCCTGCTTTTATTACGAAAGACCTTTACAGACATTATAGTCAAATAAATAACAACAAGAGTGAAAAGAATTCTGTCATATCTCATTCAACCACTAAACAAACATTTAAATACAATTATGCTATAACAAACTTGTACATGAAACTCCTAATATCAAGGAGAATAATCAGTATAAAAATCTAAACAGCTAAGTTGTTAAACTAATGCAGATTCTGATATATCAATAATTGACATAGTCAAAGACCAGATGTTGTGGTAACACTCATACACCTTTATGCCCCCCTCAAGCTTGTTAGTTGGAAACAACTCCAAGCTTGGAGAAATTACGATCGAACGCCATTTTTGGTAGCGGTTTGGTAAGGACATCAGCCAATTGATCCATTACATGAACATGAACCACACGAAGGTCCTTATTCTGTACCTAATTATGAACGTAATGGAAGTCAATAGCCACATGCTTCATTCAGCTATGAATTACCAGATTTTTGCTGAGATACAAAACACCAACATCGTTGCAGTGTATAGTGGGTGGAATTGGTAAGGAGATACCTAACTCAATCAGCAAGTGTTTGACCTACGTAACCTCAAATACATAATTGACAACTGCTTTAAACTCAACCTTGTTGCAGGATCGTGCCACTGTTGGTTGTTTTTTGGAAGACCAGCTGATAGGATTTATACCAAGGAAAAGAAGGTGACCCGAGGTTGAGTTGCGATCATCAACATCTCTCTTTTCACTCTTGTTTATTATATAGTATCAGAGCTACAAAGCCCTAAAGAGCCTGATCCTGCTTTTTTTTTCTTTTCTCGACTCTTCTCTTGCTGGTAATACATTTCAATGAACCACTTCACCACTCCCGTCGTCAATGTTGACCACACTACTGGCACTACTACTGTCATTCAATTCAATCCAGCATCTCAACTGCCTATAAAATTAACAGGGAGCGTAAATTTCTTCACCTGGAAAGCCCAGTTCTCCATGCTTATGCGCGGTCATGACCTCTTCGGCCATCTCAATGATTTTGTACCACCTCCACCACGCACAACTAGTGCCAGCCAAGAACTCAGTCTTGCATTTAGCATTTGGTTTTGTCAGGACCAGCTTATTCAAAATGCTTTAATGGCATCTGTATACCTCACCATAGCTTCCTCAATTGCCACAAGAACCTCGGCTCGTCAAGCTTGGGAGTCTCTCCACACCGTTTTTGCAAACAAGTCTAAAACCAGGGTGTTTAGCTTGCACAACCAACTTGCCTGATTCACTAAGGATTCTTAACCCATGGAAGACTATTTACATCGAGTTCGTTCTTTTACAGATGAACTAGCTCAGGTCGGTGCTCCCATTGACAATGATGAACTCGTTGTTCAGATTCTTTGTGGACTTGGCACTGAATATCATGAAATATCTGCAGTTATACGTGCTCGTGACACCACCATCACTTATGAAGATCTCTATGATAAGTTATTGGATCATGAAGTATTTCTTCACCATGAGGAATCAAGACAAACTCCTGCCCCCATTACTGCTACCATTGCACAACACACCAAAAACCCATCCAACTACAATCTCAGAGATACTCGCCACCCTCAAAACAACAACCCATCCTGGCGCTCTACTGACTGCCGCCCAAACAATAATCCATCCTAGCGCTCTACTAACCACCCCAACAACCAGTCACCTTACTAGCCCAACAACAATAGATCAGCTCCTTGGCGCGATAATAACAATCATACTGATCATGTTCGTTGCCAACTCTGTCGCAAAGTAGGTCATGAAACGGATGTATGTCGTTCTCAGTCGCATAATCGTCTTGAGGCCAGGGCCAACTTTGCCATGGGCCACCAAAGTCCAAACCACCTCTGGCTACTCGACTCTGGGCATCTCATCATGTCACAATCGAGCCACATCAAATGCCAGAGTATATTGGCTCTGATACCATATAATAAACAAGCATGAAAAGAATTCTGTCGTATCTCATTCAATCACTAAACAAACGTTTAAATACAATTATACAGTAACAAAATTGTACATGAAACTCCTAATATCAAGGAGAATAATCAGTATAAAAATCTAAACAGCTAAGTTATTAAACTAATGCAGATTCTGGTATATCAACAATTGACATAGTCAAAGACCAGATGTTGTGGTAACACTCATACACCTTTAACTATTCCACTAAATTAGCTACTAAAAGATATCCTACCTATATCTTACTTTTTAAAGATAACTATAATTCTAGATAAGATTCGTAAAGGATAAGACAAATCAACAACGTTACAAAAGAAACTGTGTAGTAAAACTAGTAACAGTAGAACAAAACTAGCATCTTCAAGTGAGATCTTTAGAAGTGCAAACTCCCATTAATTTTCTCAGCTTTTGAAAAGTAAGTAATTTGAGTGGCTTAGTTAGTATATCAACTAGTTGTTCCTCACTTCTGCAATATTTCAGATCAATTGTTTCGTTATTGCTGAGATCTCTTAAGAAATAATGTTTCACATCGATGTGTTTGCTTCTTCCATGTAGCACAAGATTTTTGGAGAGTTTAAGTGTTGAATTGTTGTCACAAAAAATTGTTGTAGCTTTTACTTGCTTGAATTACATCTCTTTAAGAATTCTCCTCATCCAGATAGCTTAACAAGCATAAATTGTTACAACAACAAATTTAACCTCTGTTCTTAATAAAGTGACAATTGGTTGTTTCTTGGATGACCATAAAATAGCTCCTGTGCCCATCATAAATACATACCCAAGGTGCTTCTTCTGTCATCTTGATCTCTTGTATAATCACTATCAGTAAACCCAATCAAATTTGATTTTCTACCCTTATTGTAAAATAGACCAAAATCTTTGTTCCTTGCCTGTAACGAAATATTCTCTTGGCAGCCAATAAGTGCATCTCTATTGGACTCTTCATATATCTACTAATTAGACTCACATAATACATTATGTTTGGTCTGGTTGCAGTTAAATACATCAAACTGCCCACAATCTGTTTATAAAGTATGTAGTCCAAATTCTTTCCTTCATAATATTTGTGCAACTTCGGTCCAAACTCAGTTGGAGTGTTAACAGGATTGCAATCTTGAATCTAAAATTTTTCTAGAATTGTCTGCACATATTTCTTTTGTGAATTAAAATTGCCATTAGTTGATTGCACTACTTCTATGCCAAGGAAGTAATGCATCATACCAAGATCAGACATTTCAAATTCAATCATCATAGAGTTTTTGAACTTTTCAAACATGACACTATCATTACCAGTAAATATAAGATCATCAACATACAAGTAAACAATAAGTATTTTCCCAGCAGCTCCAATTTTAATAAAAAGAGTGTAACATCCCACCCCCGATCGGAAGGGTAGTATGGTCATTTTGGCATAGGATGACTGATTGGGCTTAATTAGGACTGTTCATGCATACTAGTATTGGTACTCAGTGATATTTGTGCACATGCAAATAACTGT
>JANZLX010000004.1:20241938-20253787 GCA_025531955.1 Erythroxylum orinocense | reverse complement strand
TAGAGACGGGCTACGTAGGTCGTTATGGTTTGATTTTGTTATATAGACACAACGATCCTGGCTTTCGGGAAGGTCCCAGGATAAAAATTTTTGTTTTCCGCACCGGGTACATATGATGTGCCCACCGGGATTTTCCTACAAAAGGATGTGTAAATGACATAACCTGAAGATTTTGAATCCAAGAGATTTTCTAATCAAGTGTGCAAGTTGCAAAGGTCCATTTATGGACTTAAGCAAGAGTTACAAAGTTGGAACCTTCGTTTTGATGAGGCAATCAAAAAGTTTGATTTTATAAAAAATGTGGACAAACCATGTGTCCATAAGAAGGTTAATGGGAGTGCAATTGTTTTTTTAGTGCTATATGTGGATGATATATTGCTAATTGGAAACAACATACTTATGCTTCAGTCCATAAAGATTTGGTTATCCAAGAACTTCTCTATGAAGGATATGGGAGGAGCAACTTATATTCTAGGAATAAAGATCTATAGAGATAGATCAAAGAGGTTGCTTGGATTGTCCCAACCATGTATATAGATAAAGAGCTAAAAAAGTTTATCATGGATAATTCTAAGAGGAGATTCTTACCCATATCACATGGAATTTCTCTCTCATAGAGTATGTGTCCAAAGACACAATAGGAGAGAAATAAAATGGGATTAATAATGTATTCTAGTTTCCAGTCTATTGAGGAAACTAGATCTTGGTCTATGAAGGAGCTGAATTGATAGTTCAAGGATATTTAGAGGCTAGTTTCCAGATAGATCCTTATGATAGTAGATCATAGTTTGGGTATATCTTCACTATAAATGGTGATGCAGCAAGTTGGAAGAGTTCCAAACAACCAACCATTGCAGATTCAATAACCAAAGTAGAGTACATTTTAGTGTTAGAGGCGGTAAAGGAAGTGGTTTGGATCAAGAAGTTCATCACTAAACTTGGATTGGTTCCTAGTATTGTTGAGCCTATAATATTGTACTGTGATAACAACGGTGCCATTGCACATGCAAAGGAACCAAAGACTCATCAACGATCCAAACATGTACTCAGAAAGTTTCAATTGATCAGGGAGATTGTGGAGCGAAAAGACATAATATTGGAGTGAGTTCCCATTGAAGAGAATCTTGCAAATCCTCTCACTAAGCCATTGTCTCAAAAGAGACACGATCGACATATGGATGGTTATGGTATACGATACATAGGCGATTGGCTTTAGTGCAAATGGGAGATTATTAGTTTATGCCCTTAAAGCTAATCAATTGGACGCAAATTAATGTATAACATTATTTTTAATTAATGAAAAAACTTTCTTTATCTTTGTGTATTAATTTAATTACATTTGATGTTTTAATACTAAAGATAAAATCCCTGGAACAATTACTATATAATTGAAATTATGATGAAATCATGATTGTGAGATTCAATTTACGTTAACGTATTATTCCTAAATGTTCCTAGTTGTAGTTTCATCAAGACGGGATTTTGTTGAAATGGTAAAACCAACACACATTATGTTTCTTTCTTTTGAAGAAAGTAATTGATCTCATAAATTAAAGTACGAAGATACTTAAACTAATATGTGGGTGATTATTAGAGAATAAGTCACTGAACTGACCCAACTATAAGATTCTTAAATGGAATATTACTTATGTCTGTGGATTTCCTCATAATGATGGTTGTATAATTGATTCTTTGACTTGAGATTATCAAGGTATCTAATGTGGGAATTACTGTATTTTGATGCAACTTACGAATTATCATATGATAATTCAGTCGATAGTACTTGGATGCAATATGAAGCATACGAAGATAGGTGAGTAAGTCACTAAAGGATTCGTCACTCTAAAGTAATTAGAGAGAATATTCTACTATTCTTGATTAGTAATGATTTATGGAATTCTTTGGCTAGAGATAATTGACATTTGAAAAGGTGTTTTCAAATTTCAATTATAAATCAATTACTAATTAACAAGAACGAACATAATTGGATGAAAAGAGTAGACAATGTATCCATACTCTGTCCAATTTGAACATTGAATGACGAAAGGATCAAATTATACATCATAAACATGCATGAACAGGTTAAGTCAACCACTTTGACATTCCTAATATTTAGGTGGTCATAACATGTTGTTAGACATCAATCTTGATTTTTGATTATAAATTGTTTAATTGAAAAATTAAAGATAAATTTAAAAAGGAGTTTTAATTTATTTGATTCTAATTGTGAATTAGAATTAGAATTTATAATCATTGCTAATATGTTATGAACCTAATGGGTCGCACATTAAAGAGCAATTTGTAAACAAAAATCAATTTAATTAAGTTGGACTTAATTAGAAAGTTTGAGAAACTTTAGGGATCAAATATGAGATATTTGATTTTATTGAAATTAAATTAATTATAATCATAATTATAATTATAATTATAATTAAAGAATTTAATTTTAATAAAAATAAAAAATCTAATTATTTTCTATAAATAGGAAGAACATTTTAAAAACTAGCACTTCTGTCTTCTTCCTCTCAAAAGGTCTTGAGAAATTACTCTGTGGTCTGTGGATACCATTAGAGGCTGGACAATTGAACAACTTGTGGTTGGCAAATCGGAAAAGTTTCAAAAGAATTTTCAACAGGAACAGGACCAAAGTACGATTTCTTATTCGTATTCATGTTTTATTCAAGTTTATTAAATTATCGGATCCGCTTGGAATATGTTAAAAAATTTATTTTCCGCTGCGCTCGTGATTTAAGCATGGTTGGATTTCAACAGTTTTTATATTTAATATAAATTCATTACTTTTGAAAAAAAATAAACAAAATCTAAAGCTCCATTCCTAATTATTTTTTTAGTCTCTTCCTCACACTTATATGTCCCTTAATGTTTAGGTGGAACCTTTCTTAAAGATTTGTATCATATGAAGTATAATAAAATTGAAGGTAATAAGGAGTATGTAATGAAAATAGTTAGTAACAAGATAAATTTCAACTTTAATATGATTGTACCATCCTTACACTATACCAAGTCTTAAAATAATTATTTTTAATATAACATTATCCTTATTACCTATAATTCTCAAGAATGCTAATTTTAGGCATGTGGTTGATTAGAATAAATTAGAAACAAAAAACTGAACTCACGTATTGATATAATAGCGGTCATAGGATTAAATCCATTTAAATTAAATATAGATCTTATTAATGATCCTTTTTTTTACGAAAGAAGTCAAGAAAGATCTTAATGGTATCAAGATAAATTTAATCGTTATTTTTATCAAAATAAACTGTAAATGATAAATTATATCAAATACAAAATTTGGAAGTATAAATGTGAAAATTGTTGTTATTTGTAGTGTTATTTATGTTCTTAGTAGTTATAAAATAGAGTGATTAATCATGTAATTTTAAAATATTTGAGAAAAATACATATGATTCATATATTAATTATATCAAACTTATATTTAAAATAGTTTCAATTTAATTAAAAGATTCAATATAATATTATTGAATTAAAGAGGGAAATCTTATATTTTGATGATAATATAAGAACTCTAGTAAATTCAAAAGAAGTTGAAATGTAAATATCAAATATTAGTTATTTTTAAAGTTTTTTGTTAAGTGTTATTAAAAATAACTTTAAAAAAGTTTATTCAAAAGTGAATGAAAGTATTTTTCGTAGTTATTTTTATTAGTCATTGAGAGTTTATCTATGCTAGTTTTAATGTTATCTTCTTATTGAAGATTCTACCTAGAAGTGGAGACATCTCATTTGCTCAAAAGAGCCTTCTTTTATATCAAGAGGTGATCCACCCTAAGTGATCTTCTTAACCCTATTTCTCCCGAGAAAAGTGTTGAAGATGTTCATAAAGGTCTTTTCAAGAATTTGGGGAAACTAGTCATTAATGAGGATAAGGAAAAAAACAGATAAAATTCAAGAAGAATTATTATCTAGAACAAATAAATGGTAATATTTAAAAGAGTAACCACTAAATCTCTTCTTATGGACTTATCTCATATTTCTTTTATTTCTCAAATTAATTCATAATCATAGAGGAAGCTTTTTATGATAAGTGTTGATTCTTATTATAAAAGAGGAACTGAATCAATTTAAGCAGAGTAAGGTATGAACTTTAGTATCTAAACCAAAAGACCATTGAATTATAAGTACTAAGTAGGCCTTTAGAAAGGAACCTCATAAATTGAGTATTCTAATTACAAATAAAGCTATACTTGTGACCAAATAAAGTTATATAACTCTACAATCCTAGTATAAGACTACAAGCAAGAGGACCTATCACCTGTCACTAGTGTAATTATGAGTGGAGATTGATCTCACAAGTAATAATGCAATTACTACATCTAAACCTTATTAATTTCTAGTTAATTATGAGAATTAATTTTGATATGATTGATCTAATCTTAAATCTAAACCCAAAGAAAAATCAAGTTCCAATAGAAACAAAACAAATAAGTAAATAATGAGAAGAAATCAAATATGAGAGTAAATCTACTTATATTTCTTTCTAACATTATCTTATACTCATGATTCAGTTATTAAGAGATTTTATTGTTCATACCAGTGAAACTTTCTAGTGTCATAAGCTACCATATATTAATGCACAACCACCTATCCCTAAAAAAATTAACTAATATTTTCTTTTTAATTAACACCTTTAAATATGTTTTAAGATTTGAGAAGTCCCATAAAATATTTTACCCTATTACCAGAAGAATTATATAAGGTTATTTCTGATGCTTCATTCAATTCTTAATATTTATGTTATGATCCATTTATATGCAGGTTCTCTTGAATTGTCCATATGAAAATTATGATAAGATCTAATCACTAACTTTAACTAAATAAATCTTTAGAAAAATCAAAGATATGTCACAACTATAAAACTCCTTCATATAATAACCAAAGTTAATCTATACAAAATAATAAATGGAGTTCCTCTTAATAAGACATAAATGAAATTTAATTACAGAACATATTTAAAATAATAAGCATAAACAAAAGAGTTGAAGAATTTATAAAATTGTTTTTCCTTATATAAATCTTTTGATGTTCTTTGTTTCCAGAGGATGACTTCAGATCTCTTTTCATATTGAAGATGGTTATTCAACTTCTCTTTGATGTATGCCAAACACAACAAAAATTAAAACCTTACTCTGTACAACTAAACTTGTAGTAGTGGTAAGAAAGGATCTTATCTACAGAGAGTGTGTGATTAGCTTTTGTAATGAACAAATTAGTGTACAGGATTAAATTGATGCAATAAAATAAAATAAAATAAAACTATGAAAGACAAATCTAATCGTAACAATACAAAATTGTAAATATTAAGTAATATGTTTTACTTTAGAAGTTGTACTCACTTCTTTTTGTTATTTCTGCAGTGTTATCTCGATATCCGGATTAAGTTGCTCAAGTTCTCTACGAGGAGATCTGGTAACTACTATACACCAACACTAACAAACATTTAAAAATTAACAAATAACCAAAAGAAATAATTATAAACAAATATATATACAAAATACCAACTAACATCAAAAATGAAAATTAAATAACTAAACTCTCCGGTAACGACGTCAAAATTTGATAGCGCGAGTCGAGTGTATTGCAAAATTTACCTAACTTTGCACACTAAAAACTTGTAGATGTGGTGAGTCGAGATCGTATCCACAGGAAATGTTTGTTAATTCTCGTAATGAAAATAATTGATGCAAAGGAAATATAAAGGGGTTTTGGGTTTAATGTAACTGAGAAAATAAAGTAAAATTAAGCTAGTAAAAACAAATTATAGAAAACAATCAAAGTGATACAAGTGATGAATATGTATAAGCTCTAATTCTAGGATCAATCTTGGCCTAACACATGATTAAACATATCCCATCATTTTAATGTTTTCACACCTCTCCTCAAACTATTGATCATGGACTAACAATACGCTCTGCTAATCCCGATTTTTCCTTAAGTTGTGTTTAACTAAGATATGCTCATTAATTAAATCTAGCCATCAAATAACCTCATATTATGAAGTGGAAAATGCATCAATATAGACAGTAACCTCACGTTTGGGTTATCTAACCTAAGTTAGGTTGTTTCTAATGATTCAAGATCATTAGTGGCTATTAACGAACATCAAATATAACAATTATGGATTATATTCAACATTTTAGCAATAAGTTCATAATAGAGTAATCAAATAAACATATCAAGATCATCTTTACCAACCCGATTCAATCAACTCAAAACAACGATAACAATCTGAAAAGAAAGATAACAAAATGAGATAAGCTTAACAATGAATCAGGCATCGATTTCACCTTTGAAATGGTGTCGAGATGTTACCCTTGCATCTTCTCATTAATCTCTAAAAAGAAAAACTGCTATTACCTCTTTCCATCTTGAAAACTGAAGAGAAAGTGATGAAGAATTGCATCTGTCTACTGTTGTCTCAGTTCTTCCACCTTCCTGTCGTCACATAACATATTGCCTTATATATTAAAAAGGTAGGTTAAATGGGACAACTGGGTTAAATGGGACAGTTCACATGAAATTCACGTTGGTGAGTGATGTCTTGCATGGGTGTGAGAGTATCCCATGCCCATGCAATTCATGTCACAGCCGTGAGACTGCTCACAACTGTGACATTTTATTGGTTTAGTCGTGAGCCACCATACATCATTCTCCACTTTTATGCTCTATCTTGTCTCTTTTTTTCTTTTAATCTTCTTCTTTTTCTTCTTACTCCATGAAGACAATAAAGTATGAACATTGAGAAGATGGCTCAATGAGTATGCTTTCAGGTCACTTTAACTCCTTCGCTTCCGAACTGTACCTAAATCAAATATAAGCTAAATTTTGTGTCCTAAGCATTTTAAGGCATTAATCACTAAGTGTAATAGATTAAATGTATCAACATTTAAGCACATATCATGGACCGACTCTCCTGCTTCACCTAATTTCATCAAAGATAGACTTTCAGGCAATATTGCATTTCTTTTTATTTCCACACAGATTTTAACATAACTAATTCTTTCCATATTGGATGTTTGTGCATCCATACACAATAACCAACCTAAGGAGCTGGCTAAAAAACTTAAACCTTCCACTGTCTTTAACTCAAGAGGTAAGTTATGGAATTGAACCCATATGGGAAATGCTTCAATATTACCTTTGTTAAAATCAATCCCCGGCTTCCATCTTTGTAGAAACATCGGTTGACCCCTAATGTACCATGGTCTCAATTCAATGATCTCACTAACATTACTATCTACTAAAAACTTAAACAATATAGTTCCATCTTCCATTATAATGTTTTCTCTAACCCCCTTTTTCCCCATCTAGCACTAGCCTAAGCATTAATGAATGGGAATGCTGGTGTTTACTCCAAAATAAACCAACTAAAGTTGAGGACCAAACTTTCTCACCTACTTCGAGGAGCTTGATGGGTGGGTAAACTATGCCATCCTTCATAACCTGTAGGTAATGCTTAAGTTGAAGCTTTTTTTTGTTGAAGGTTGAGTTTGTTTCGCCAAGCACCAACATAATTAGTTAACACTTGTGACTTATTAGGTCCTTCTTTTAGTTGTTTTTCTCTATTTCCATAATCACCTTTGGTGAGCATTTGTCGTGATAGTAGAGGGAAATCCTTGAGAGACAATGAAGACTCCTCCCTCCAATGAAATCACACTTGGCCTTTATAAAGCCCTCCATGAAGCTAGAAACCTTAGCCAACAATGATGGAGCAAGCAGAAATGGGAACTCAACAAACATTTTAGTTAGAATTTTCCAAAAATGGAAAAAGAAGAAGGGTAGCAAGGTCTATTTAAAAGAGGGAAGTCAGAAGATTTTTCTGATAAGAGAGAGAAGTCAGAGGAATTCTTTTGTTGTTTCTCCTTGCCAAGGTATAGTTGTGAAAGAACTTAGTGTGGAGTCACCTTCTTTAAGCCAAGTGACTCTTGCCTTTTGCAAAAAAGAGAGAATTGTGCTCAAGGAGAGATCAGTTATACTTTTCTAGAATTTGATTTCTGCAACTTTCAAGTCAGGGTTGTTGAGGCAGAGATAGCAAGCTTCTTGAGCATTTTAAAGCTTAATCTTGGCTTATTGTAACTAGATTAAAGTATTATGTCTACCAAACTTCATAAAATACTTTAATCTATTTCTTAAGATTTGACGTTTTCTCATAAGTTGATAAGATTTGCATTCAGGAATCCATTGTCCCATAATTCACTTTGAACCTCCAAAAGACCTTCCTTAGTGGATAGAAAATTTACAAATCTGAAAGGGGCATTGTGTGGGATTGGACTTCCGTTTAAGAATGATCATAACACATAGGGGTTTAAACATAACATAGGAGTTAGGTAGCTCACTTAACCATCTTTGGTTCACTAGAATTCTGTCAAGCTTTTTCCTTATGAAGGATTTGTCCATTTGCTTGTTACTCTACGTAAAAAGATTTCCTAGGTATTTTAGATATGTAACTTCTTACTTGGCTACAACATTATCAAGCTTTTTGCCAAGACTAGAGAAGTTTAATCTTTCCCTTTGTTCCTCTGAAGAATACAATACACAATTGAAGTCCCAGCTAGAATCTAAGGTTAGCAAATTAAGTAACTAATGCTAAGAAGATCCTCCCACAATTTCACTTTTTGGAATTCAAAGTTGGAGGCATAGTTAATGGTAATGTCAAAGGTTAGGATTGAATTCTCCAATTTTCAAAAGAGATGAACAAATTAGTTTGGGCTTCTATGGACAACAATCTACACGTTTTTCTTTCTAAATGCAAAAGCTATGTGGCCATTATAATGATGTTCATGGTTTGAGCCAAAAGCTCATTCCCTTCCTAAGAACTTCATAGCTTCCTAAAAGTTGTGAGCTTTTATTCTAGTCTCAAGTAGTGCCCTTAAAATAGGTTTTTCCCCCTAAAACTAGATCCTTAACAACCAGCTTTTTTATGCGCTTCATTCGATGCCCTTATGTTGAAAAAAACATAGCAAAAGGTAAGAGATTAAGTACCCACTCCTTTTGGTTTTCTCCTTTTCCTACCCTATCTTTTGTTTGCAAATGGAGACAATTGAACACCCAACTCCTTGTCTGGCCAGATGTCTGGAGGATCCTTGTAACATCTCGTTTTCGTGCAAAGGGTTAGAACCCGAAATTTTTGGTACATGTGAGAGTAATTAGCGAAATTGGGATAACACATCTCATGCTCATGCATTCCCATAAGGGACACATGCACGTGAATTATTAGTCCTTGCATAAAATAATTAGTGTACATACATTTACGGCCATTCCAGGTTTAATTGGTAATGGACGTGATTATTTTGAGATTTATGGGTAATTGGTAACTGATTTGGGAAGTGAAATTCTTGATTTGGCAACTTTGCCGAATTGTAGGATAATTTTTCTAAAATTGAGGGGAATTTCCCGAACTAAGAAAAATGCCAGGTGGCAGATCGAGTGTTACTCCCAGTAGACAATTATTGTCCTATGGCACTGAAATTTAGATACATGAGTTGAGAAATTATTGTTTTGAGTCATTGGAGTTTTGGGTGACAAAGGGTTTGCAAAATTGAGTGATAAATGGAGTAGAGATAAATGGTTATGACATCATAAGATACAGTATTGCCAAGTGTCCTGACATGTGTCATGACACTATTGAACCCATTTAATGGCTTTGTCCTTGTTATTTCTTTTCCCGACACCTTGCAAATGAACAAGCCAAAAAGGAGTTTTATCTTCTTGGTTTCTCCACCAGCATTCTCGTAGCTTCCTTTCTCTCTGCTCCTGGTATAAGTTGCTTATCCTTTCACTTTGCTCTCTCGCCCTTTAGCTCACCTAAGAGCTGAACATTAACCTCATCCCTTTTGAGGAGATAATGATTGGGTATGGTGTTGCGAGACAGCGTAGTATTTTTGAACAGTCGAAGAAACGGAAGCTTAAGGAGGTAAGACTTGTATTTTTACTAGAAATTGTCAGTTAAATGGTTGAGTTATGATGTTTTGATATTTGCGAGTTTCTGCTTGTGTCATGGGTGATGTTACTAATTCTTATGGCATGAGTGACGATGTATGTAAGGGGATAGAGAGGTTAGAGATTTAACGGGTTTCAAAGGGGTGATCGGATGAGTGTAAAAATCTGGAAAAAATTGTTCTAAGTAGAGAGGTAAATTTTGCTTCTACGGCTTTTCTGGAAGTTGTAAAATGAGTTCCGACCATCTTGTTGATCTAAAGTATAGCACTCTGGTTAAGGGAGTGAAAAGTTAAGGGTGTTGGAAATTCTGATGAACGATTTTGACCCTTTTAGGGACTGAATGTGATTTTGAGTGTTTGGAAGTTCTAAAGCTTCCCCTCGATACTAAGTGGTGAAATTTGGAACTCCGATGCAAAAAGGAATACATAATAGAAATTGGCGAGCGAACCGCTCTTCTGCTTTGGCCGATCGATCTGCCCCTCTGCTCTGGCCATCCTATTGTTCTGACCGATCAATCTATTTTTCTGTTTACTGTTCTGACTGATCGATCCCTCCTACTGTTCTGACCGATCGATCTGTTTTTCTGTTCACTGTTCTGACTGATCGATCCCTCCTACTGTTCTGACCGATCGATCCATCCTCCTATTCTGGCTGATCAATCTGTTTTTCTGTTCACTGTTCTGATCGATCGATCCATCTTACTGTTCTGACCAATCGATTTGTCTTTCTGTTCTGACCGATTGATCTGTCTTTCTGTTCTGACTGATCGATCCATCCTATTGTTCTGACCGCTCCATCCTTCCTTCTGTTCTGATCGATCGACTTTGATCTTCTGACCGATCGACTTGATCTTCTGATCGATCGATTATGATTCTTTGGCCGATCCACTTTGATTTTCTAATCAGTTTTGATCTTGGACTGACCGACCTCCTCCTGCTCTTTGGATCACAAGTCTACCAACCGATTTTCGGTCTTTCGACCGATTGACTTTTATTACTGACTGACTGATTGAGAGTCGGCCAACCTCTACTATTATGGCCGAGCTCTATTTTCTGATTTTGTCTGATTTCGATTGATATTCTACGGCCGACCGATTATCCTTCTTTGTTTTGGCAATTGGTCGAGCGGTCCGGCCGACTGACCCCTCTGCTTGGTGTTGGCTAAAACTCCTCTAACTGATATCTGATTGCTCTGATTTCTGAAATGTTGAATCCTTCAGACATTTCTCTTTCGTTCCCTACCGTAGTAATTGGTTCTGATATTAGCTAAGACTGAGCGATCGATTAAAAGTGGACTGATCGATTAAAAGAGCTGAGTGTAAATCTTTCTGAACATGTTTTGGCAAAGTGGAGGTAGTTTGAGCGTTAGAGCTCCAATTGATCTGATTCTTGTTTCAAATTGATTGAGAGATACGGATCTATAAGTGGTCTGAAGGAGCCAACCGGTCATTGAATCTTTAAGATATTTAGATTCTGGAGTAAAGTGCAGTGTACTATTAGTAACTGTACAATCTCAAAGAATATACCGAACCAAATTGAGTGATTTTTGAATGGAGTGCTTGTATTGGAGTATAATCTCAAAGAGGGAGTGTTAATGGGATGATACCCGGAGCTGGTCATAGACATGCATTGTACTTAGTTCATTTCAGGCATGTGCACTAGGAAACACTGAGAAATGTACATTTTGTGGCGTATCTTGCATTAATGTACTGTGCAGGCTGAGTGCCCGCAGTCAGGCGTTCCCAGATCGGGAAGCCGTTTCTAATCTGACGTATACTGTGAGTAGACCGAGATGGTCTCCTTTTTCTGTTTGTTTTAATTGAATTGTTTATCCTGATCGATCGATGAACTGTTACTTGAATGTGAATT
>JANZLX010000004.1:20214132-20229063 GCA_025531955.1 Erythroxylum orinocense | reverse complement strand
ATGGATTATGTCATCTAGAGGGTCAAAATTGAACCAAACAATAGGGTCAGACGATCCCAGACGAAAAGTCAGACCATTTGGGACAATGGGCATAACTTTCTCTAGAGATATCAGATCAAGGTCATTCTTGGACAGTGTGAAAGAGGACTTATAAATCTACAACTTTCATGAAGATCTTGAAAATGGATTATATCATCTAGAGGGTCAAAATTGAACCAGACGATCCCAGACGAAAGATAAGACGATTTGGGACAATTGACATAACTTTCTCTAGAGATATTGGATCAAGGTCATTCTTGGACGGTTTGAAAGAGGACTTATAGATCTACAACTTTCATGAAGAATTTGAAAATGGATTCTGTCATCTAGAGGGTCAAAATTGAACCAGACGATAGGGTAAGACGATCCCAATCTATAAGTCTTCTTTCAAACCGTCCAAGAATAACCTTGATTCGATATCTCTAGAACAAGTTATGCCAATTATCCCGATTCGTATGACCTTTCGTCTGGTTTCGTCTGAGCTTTTGTCTGGGATCATCTCACCCTATTGTTTGGTCCAATTTTGACCCTCTAGACGACATAATCTATCTTCAAGGCCTTCATGAAAGTTGTAGATCTAGAAGTTCTCTTTCAAACCGTCCAAGAATGACCTTGATTCGATATCTCTAGAGAAAGTTATGCCAATTGTCCCAAATTGTCTGACCTTTAGTCTGGTTTCGTCTGACCTTTCGTCTGGGATCGTCTCATCTTATTGTCCGGTCCAATTTTGACCCGCTAGATGACATAATCTATCTTCAAGGTCTTCATGAAAGTTGTAGATCTAGAAGTCGTCTTTCAAACCGTCCAAGAATGACCTTGATCCGATATCTCTAGAGAAAGTTATGTCAATTGTCCCGAGATAGATTCAATATGATTGAGAACAAAACCTTGTTTGATTCTTTCGGCCATAACTTTGTTATCCGACCTTCTAATGAGATGATTCCTGTCTCTAAATAAACTAGAGACAGAGCTACAAATTATCTGAAGGAATTGAATTTTTAAGTCAGTCCCTAAGACTTTTAAATTTTGGATGGAAGTTGAGTATAGTATACTGTTTCAGTATAATAACAGTCCGAAAATGTTTGAGCTATAACTTTCAGATTTCTGAACCAAATGGAATGATCTTGGTGTCATTAGAAACTTAAGACAAAGGGGGAACAAATGTTTTGAAGAAATCAATTTGTAAATTCCAATTTGAGGTTTCCCAAAATCTGTGCTGAAGTGGGAAAATGAGTTTGTTTTTAATGTTTAACTGGTGTGGGCACGCCACCCTTGTGAGATGACGGCTAATGAGGGTTCATGGAAATAACCGTATAGAATAATATGCTCACGTTTTATGACTTCAAATGTTGAGCTCTGGAATTGGGGTCCAACAGTTATGGTATCAGAGCAAGAGCTAGGTTTCGGAAACGAGATACAACATTTATGGCATCAGAGCAAGAGTTGGGTTCCGGAAACGGAATCCAACAGTGTTGGTAGTTGTGGGTTTCTAGATGCTGTTGTTGGGCATTACGTTGATCACACTAATTCCAGCTTTGATCTTGTTGCCTTCCGATGTGACTCTAGCCTCTATCTTGGCTAGGTCCCCTTCGGCATCATTGACGGAATCTTTTTGGGTCCGCATGAAGCCTGCCAACTGTTCAGGCATCCCCTGCACCATGTCAGACAAGGCCGCTAATTGCTGGAATCCTTGCTCCAGCGTCCTTATGCGCTCATCAAGATCACAAAGAAATGTCTGGGCACGCGTCTCTACCATCGATTCGAGGAGCGTAATGCTCTGATACCATTGTTATCGATAGTGGTAGACGAAAGGGAAAAGAGGAAAAGAGGAAGAAAAGAGAGAGAGAGAGCGAAACAAAGGAAAAGAGAGGGGAATAGAAGAACAACGAAGAATGGAGAGAATTGGGACAGTAGAGAGAGAGATGCAATAGGATTCTCATTAATTGCCAAACGAACGTACAATAGCCGTGGGAGGGGGGATGGGGATTGTTATTTATAGGTCCTCATAACACCCTCCAACTGACATACTAACGGTCTTAACGGCCATCTACGACAAGTACATATTTTCGTATCAGTTCCTCAAAAAAAAGAATTGTGTGGCTGATGTTCCAACTCTTTCATGTATGCTTTAACTACCTACAAATGACTGCAAAATCCTCTTATAGCACAGTTGCCCAACCTAAGCCTCCACAACACCTCTTGCCACTGTCCATCTGAGAAAATTCAGAAACCAAAAATCACTTAATTCAACATATTCCAGTTACACATGGAGCCAATTTTCTTATTCATACATTGTGATTTGACTTATATATTTGTTTGTGGGGTGAAGATTGAATTTTTTTAATGTTTTTTCTTTCATAAATGCTAGGCTGACGTCTTTTATATGAGAACTGACATGAAAACTAAGGACGCTTGTAATTTTTGTATTTGGAACATGAAAATTGCTTGATTATTTTAAATGTTATACTTAGCTGCAAAGTTGCATTGGATAAATGTGTTGTTTGGTTCGTGATTGTGGTGTGGATGCCGCAGATATCTCACTGGCTACTGGAGTTGCTGAAGGTACAATTAGAAACTCATATAAGGATCTTTATCCCCACATATCAAAAATTATCCCAAGCTGGTATGCAAAAGAGGAGGATCTTAAGAACCTTTGCAGTCCTTGAGTTACTGTCCTTCTGAATCAGTTTGGAGTATTTTCCATCTTGAATACTCGCAAAAGTTGTTGGGAGGCATAAGACATGAACAGGTTGCTTTTTGTTTTCAGATTTTGTTGTTTAATGTTAGGCATTTTATGGAAGGAACAACAGAAAAATAAAAAGAAGGGTTAGAAGTTCAGCTACCGAAAGTCTTTAACTTGTGTTTGGAGTAGCACCAAAAGATATCGGAGTTATGAGAATTATTATGTGTGCTAATGAAACTGCTCCAACTTAATGAAATTACTTCCCCAAGCTCCTTTCTCCTTGCTCTCATCACTTAATCATGTTCCATAAAATTCCCATTTCACTATAATTTTTAACCTTAATCTTGTGAATCTTCACCTTTTCTTCAGCTTTCATTTTCCATTTTTAATCACATCCATCAATTATCGGATTTTTTATGGAAGTTTATGCATCCATACTTGTATATATATGTAACGGATAGTCTCCATTCCTTACATCAATTTATTTTTGGTAAAGGACGAAGTAGTTACATTGATTTTATCAAATCTCTTGTGCTTTAAATGTTTTGTGGGAATCCTTTATATTTTGCAAAAATTGTAATTTTAGTGTATTTGTAAAGTGAACATCATCTCTAGCTAATGTGTAAAATTGTAGACAAATAGCATTTCATATATAGATGATAAATGGTAACGTCTTAGGGGGATGGTTAGAAATTAGTAAATCACATCGATGGTATCCGTCGTAGATTGATCTATTAATTTATTATATTTATATATTATTAGTTATGTTTAAAATATACGATTAAATACATTGGAACTCTTTGTAGTTTGATCTTTTCTTTATTTAAGTTCTTTTGTTTCCAAAGTTATCACTAACTCTCTTATGTTTATGTTTAGTTATTACATAACTTTCTTTATTACATTTTATTGATTTTTTAGTTCTTTTATCCAAAGCAATATAGTAATGGAATTTTTAAGTTCTAATATGATATAATAATGTAATATGAATTTGTTTTTATCAAAAAATGAAAATTTTATTTTTTGGGACGGTAAAAAAGAATGCTATAAGAGCACCATAACCAAAGTGTGGAACCAAGAGAATACTATAGTAATTGAGGTCCCAGGCTACTGACAGCTTGGGGAGGGTTGGGACAAAAGTAAGCTCCACTTAAGCTACTATAGACATAAACTGGAGGTTAGCTAAGGTAAAGGAGATAGATCTTAAAAGGAGTTTGTATTCCAATTTATGTTCCAATTGATAGCTACGCTTGGAATAGTGTGATGAGAGAATCTTGTGGTTATGATAATTTGTTTTATCTACGAGATTGTGTTCAATGTTTGCAGATCTCATGTTTCATTTCCAAATATCCTTAAGTTTCTTTCTTTTCAAATTTGTATGTATGATGCAATTGAAAGAAAGTTTGAATATGATATCATTATCTTTGTTATTATAGGAAACTTTTGAGGCCCATTCAACTATTCTCTACCAAAGAAACACCTTACAAAATTTGCTGTACAAAAGTTGATTTTTTTTCCCAGACTTGCTGAGAGAAAGAGCTGTTGAATAGGAGGTAATTAAGGTTCTCTCTTGGTTGCATAGTCTGCATAGTTAGTTATAAGAGATGTTACATTTTAATTTGTCCAGAGTGTTTACTTTTTGGTATATAGCTAGCAATAATACAAAAGAGACTTTAGGGAGATTGCATATGAACCAAGTTTAGCCTAGGTCACTCTCTAATAGTTACTAGAGAATAGTTCATACATAGTCTATTTATGAATGCACTAGTTTTGTGTCTATGCCATATAATCGAGTCTTCCAATCTTGAATTGGGGTTGTACATTGCCTGGTTGTTCATGTGGGTAGAGAGGCCTTTTAAGTTACAGCTCCAATTGTTTCCTTGGATGATCACTTTGACTCTAGCATTTTCAGGCATATATATTTGTTGTTTTAGTAACTTCGAAGCTTGCATTATGCCAATTGTTAAAACCAAAATCATTTTGAATTACCATTCCCAGTTCTGCACCTTATTTTATTGCAAGTAGTGCTTCTGAGCTTGACGATTTGGAGGAATATCCAGGAGGAATCTGACCTAGGTTCAATTGTGCAGAAGTTGTTGCCTTTCAAGAAATGTGTGTCTGGAAATTAAACCTAAAAGGACTCTTAATTAGTGCATAACTTCCAAATTCTCTTAGCCAAAAGCATTTTGTTCATGGCTTTTATGGGAACAATGCTTAGTTGTCCTTTTGCTTCTAATGGACAGCCTTAGCCCATTTAACCTTAGCTTGTACTATGGAAGAGACTTTCCCTGACTATAGAAAGTCCTTGTAGATCTTTTCTATACTATTGGATGAGCTGATAAGTAGGGAAAGTTTGTGTCTTTAGAACACATCAAGATTGTTGAGAATAGATGTTATTAGTTGAATTCTTCCAGCATATGAAAGTGAATTATTTGAGCAACTGTTTATTCTTTTGTGTATCAGGTCTAAGACAATCTTTATAGGAAATAATTTTGGTTGCCATAGGTACTCTAAGGTATTTTAGAGATGGTTGTTGCATCTTGAGTCGTGTAATTTGATAGATGTACTGCTTGATTAGCTCTATCTGTTGAGACAAATAAACAACTTTTGTTTTGTTAATAGCAAGACAACATATTTGTAAACAAAGTTAGGGAGGACATTAGATTTTAAATTGATTTATAGTTTGCTCCACAAACATATAGACTACATCAAAGACTAAGTTCCTTACTAGGTTCCAAAGACTTCTAAAAATATAAAGCATCGAGCCCATCTAATCCAAGTGCTTTGCTAGGTTTCATACTGAAAAGACCCTGACAAATATCCTCTCTAGTGAATGGCCTAGTAAGGGAAGTCTTGGTTGATGGAGTTTGAGTTGAATTCCTGGATTTCCTGCAAAGAGATTAAAAAACAAAAAACTATTAGAGCAATTTCCTAATGACTCCTTGAAGTAGTTGAACGTTTTAGTCTTCATCGCAGAGTGGTCTGATGTTTGAAGCCCTATATGACCTGTAAGGTTCATGAGTTTGGTGTTTCTTTTGCTGAGCAAAGCTTTGAAAAAATAGATAAAGTACTTGTCGCCATATTTAAGCCAAGGCACCATGGATTTCTACTTTATGGAAGTTATAGACCTCTAAGGCATTTATGAAAGAGGTTAATGCATGTTTCTTAGCTATGTGCAATAGGTATCTTTGGCACTGGTATAGAGGCTGTCCTAAGCTTGTTAAAGGGGTTCTCTGGTGCTTTTAACGTCCTTTTAAGTGTCATTCAAATTTCTTCTGAGCTCTTTTAGTTCTTCCTTGGTTGCTTAAAGTTTCCTTAAACAAGTGAAAGTTTTGCAACCCATAATGTTAGCCCTCAGACTTTGATAGATTGCTTTCTCAAATCCTTCAGAGCCTGCTAAATAATTATTGAATATGAAAGGGGCTCTTTTACTTACCAAATTTGTAGATAAATTGACTTCTATTGGAGAACGATTAGACCATAAGGGTTTGTTGAAGTGAGCTTTGCCAAAAGGAGAGGCCAATATATGGGAGGAGTTAATGAGGGCTTTGTAAAGCTTCCTTCTAATCATCTTTTCGCTTGTTTATTTGTTAGACCAGGTAAAATATGTGCCATCATACCTTAAAGTAGTTATATATGTTTGATGCATGGAGTTCTTTAAGCCATCATTACAGTGTTTTAGATTGATATTGGAACCCGTTGATTTAATCGAATAGGCAATGGTATTGAAGTCTCCATGTACTGAGGGTCTTAGATGTCATAGATATCCTCTTTAGAAAGAAAGATTAACCATATAGATTAATATAATTTGTATGCGTAGTGTAGATTGAGTTAGATGAGTATGTGGATTAGTTAATCTGTGTTATGAGAATGTAAGACTAAGGCTTCCTTAGGCTAGTAGGATGCAAAGATTCTTTATAAATTAGCAATTTACACTAGTTGATAGTAATACATGAACTAGCTTAATATGATAATAGTTAAGTCTTTAATCAGATTTCTATTTATTACATAAAAGATAAATTTCCAATCTCTAATTATTAGTCACATTTATGATTACTGATTTGATTGATTTTTATTATGATTAAAAAACTCAATCGGTTTGACTAGTTTAATTATAAAAATCTTGAACTATTTAACTTTCTGATTTGGTTTTTAATTTTTAGGTTTGATTTACTTTGATAACTCTTGTTATTAAAAATCGACAAGTTTATTAAGTAATTGATTAATTTTTGTAAATTAATACATTCTTTTAAATTAAAATAAATTAATAATTATTATTTAACTATTTTTTTCAATTAAACTTCAAAATTTTTAATAGATAAAAACATTTTTTCAATTATATTTCAAATTCTTTAATTTTATTCAATATTTAGCGATTAAATTTTTTAAATCTTAAATTTTTTATTTTATTAGTTTTACTTTTGGTTAGGTTTTTAAAACATTGAAATTTGGCTAGCAATAGATGGAATTGTATTATTTTATTACTTTATCATATTTATATATCACTACTTATATCAAAAAGTAAATATTTAACATGTAATATAAATTTATTTTGCTAATAAATATGAACTTATTAATTCATCATATGAACTTATTAATTCATCATATTTTATTTATAATTAATAATATATTAATGAAATTCAAAGATAACATATTCTTTCTTTAAACTTTTATTTATTGTATAATAATATTAATAAAAAGATGATTAATATATAATATAGGTGAATCATTTATTTGTTATTTTATGTATTGTTCTATTAAGCATCGTATTTTTGTGAAATTGACTATTTGAAATTCAACATATCTGTTGTTTTCTTGTTGTGAATATAATTTATAATAATGTAATAATATTTCTTTTATCATTTATACTATTTTTTTTTACATATTTATATCATATTTTTGTAAAAAATATGAATTTATAAATATTTTGTTAATAGTAACTATTATTCAACACGAGCATTGAATCCAACGGATGGATGAGATAAAAAAAATTACATAGTACTTACAGAATCTAGTAGATTGATATGACAAAAAAAGTTAATTAATATTAATACTAAGTTTAGTAGGTTGATAAGACAAAAATTAATCAGTATTAGTTTATTAGAATTAAGTTCACCATGTAATATAACACAAAAAGTTAATCAGCATTCACGATCTTGATACGATGAGAAAATTAATAATAAAATTAAACAAAACTTTTTTATATATTAAAAATATATTATATCAAATACGAGAGATTGATCATTTTATTTATTAAATGGCATATTTGTTCGGAAGATATACATGACTTACTTCTTCATGCTTCTTATGTAATTCCATTTTTCATTTGTTTTGTTTCAGGTATAAAATTTCGATAAACTTGTCAAGAGCATGCCTAAATTTCAATGAATTCTCCATTTATTGATGTTGCTTATAGCCTGTTCTACTTAAGGCAGTTCAATTGGTAGCATGTGAATATAGTTTAAACTTTAAACTATATGGAATGATTTATCGTACAAAAGTAATTGAGAGAATGCTCTAATAATCTTGTTTAGTAATGATTTAAGATTATTTCGTCACAGTAAATTGAGATTTGAAAAATAGGGTTTTCAAACATTAATTATAAATTGCTTTATAATTGGCTTTAAATGCACACTAATCCCATGCTTATTATTCAATTGGGATATTGAATAATGAAAGAATTATATTACGCATTATAATCAAACTATTGTGATGTTCTTTTTTTTTTGACAATAAACTGCTGTGACATTTTAATATTTAAATGGTCATGTCAATCTTAATATATGATTATAAATTATTTAATTAAATAAATAAAAATAAAATTAAAGGAGTTTTAATTTTTATTTTAATTATGAACTAGAATTGAAATTTATAATTATTACTAACATATAAAGAACCTAATACATTACACTATAAAATAACTAGAGAGAAAAAAATTAATTGAAATGACAGGAACTTAGTAGTGATGTTATTAATTTAGTATTAAATTTTAATTAAACTTGGTAAATCATAATATTTCATGTTAAAAGGGAAAGTATTGAGAGCTAACACCAGTATCGATCATTTTCTAATAGTGAAGAGTTCTCTTTCTTTATTTTGTTGATGCTATTAAAAACTGGATATTTAAACAATTTATGATTGACTCCTACATTAAATTTTTTTTTAGTAAGATACCATAATAAAGTTTTTCTCTAACTCTTTTATTTTTTGAATATTAATATGCTAATGATATGATCTCGATTAATTTTCATATAGTGATATCATAGCCTCCTTCAATTGTTTAACTTAATTGTTAATGACTTGATAAACATTTGAGATGTTTCAAAAAATTCCACTAATTGTGTTGATTCATGATATTATTGTTTTATTTATGAAGAGAACATTGAAGCATGTCCTATAGTTTTATTCTCTTTCTTATTCAATCTTGCACGGTTAATTTAGAACACGTTAATAATTAATTAAGAACGTTCTAAAATTTTGAAGAATCATTGGGTACGCTTGAAGCATCTTCTTGATGTCAATTAGCAATCTTTCTATTTTCACATACTTCATGTCTGAGTTCTAAGTTCTGACACAATTCTCTCTCTAAAAAGACGATCATTTTCAATCTGTTATTTTTATATTGTTTAAATATTTCGATCATTACGTTGGGATTATCATGGAGTCCCTAGACCAAAAGGGATACCTTTCCAAACGTGTGCGCACTCAAGTAAACATCACGCTATCTAACAACCTCAAGTAATCAATGGGCAAAAGTAGTAGTCGTCAAACTTCTTGGTCGATGGATTGGATTTCGAATTCTCGGCTCCCGGTTGAAGACCATGTGGAACTCGTGAGGATCGATGAAAATTGTTGATCTGGAGAATGACTATTTCCTCGTGAGGTTCATGGAAGACGATGACTACCTAAAGGCCCTAACAACCTCAAGTAATCAATGGGCAAAAGTAGTAGTCATCAAACTTCTTGGTCGATGGATTGGATTTCGAATTCTCAGCTCCCGGTTGAAGACCATGTGGAACTCGTGAGGACCGATGAAAATTGTTGATCTGGAGAATGACTATTTCCTTGTGAGGTTCATGGAAGACGATGATTACCTAAAGGCCCTGACGGATGGACCATGGGTGATCTTCAGCTAAGTTCTCTCAGTTCAAAGGTGGGTGCCAACATTTCGTCCTTCGCAATTCCATATCAACCGAGCTGTGATGTGGATTAGGTTCTCGGATCTCTCCATTGCACGATACCATCCTAGGATCCTAACAGCCTTGGGTAATTTGATGGGGAATACGGTTAAAATAGACGAAGCCACTCTGCAGGCACACCGGGGAAAGTTCGTAAGACTTGCTGTCGATATCGACTTGAGCTCTCTGTTGCAGACTAGCGTGGAGCTTGACAGAGAGACAATCCTAGTGGCTTATGAAGGTCTGCCCCAACTCTGCTATACGTGTGGCATGGTAGGTCATGAAGTGTCAGGTTGTCCTCAGCGTCAACATGCTACACCGGAACACCCTAACCTGAACATAGGTGAAGGACCATTAGGGATGACGACCACAATAGAAGCAGTGGGTAGGAAGCCAACGGGAGGAAACACCAACGGCTATGACCCTTGGACGTAGGTACAAAGGAAGCCTCCATGCAACGTCAATATCAATTGGGACAAAATAGGGAGGCAACGCGCAAGGGGGGCTCGAGGTTCTCCATCTTGACAGAACAGGAACGCATGGAAAATGAGGCTGAGGCACAGACGGAGGCCCCATAAAATAGCAATCCTTTTGGATTCAAACAAAGTTTCAATGTGGCAAAGGTAATTGGCAAAGGCAAACAAACTCAACAGGGGCCAGTGTTTATGGCTACTAGGCCCAAACGTAATTCAAGGAAGGGCTCAAGAGGATAAATGGTAGCCCCAATTCAGCAAACCCGGGGAGAAAGTTCCCGGACCAGCGATCATCAGGAACAAGGATAGGCTATTTTCCCTCTAATTCAAATCCAACCCACACTACAGGATAAACATCTAGCGATTGAAATCACTTCCCATACAGAAATAGTCTGTGATAGTCAAGTTATTAAGAACAAAGCGCAGGCGGTTGCGGAGCGACTCTAGCTGATGGAAGGAGTCGAGGATCAGGAGGCGATTAGTAATTTCAGGGGGGTACCATAATTCCTCCTACCGAACCTCCAGACCTAGTAATAGGGTCGGGTAAATCGGACGACATAACTCAAATGCGACCTGACGAGGAACTTGAAGAGTCGCTACAGGGCAATGGCAACAAGGCAACTCACGCAGGAGGTACAACTCATACTCAGTAATAGAGTAGACTTATCCCCTTAATTTTTTATTCTTATGTCGATCCTTATCTGGAATTGTCAAGGGGCAGGGGGACTAGATTCCATGCCATCCTGCGTAATTACTTGCGTACTTATAAACCTGGTATCCTAGTTTTGCTGGAAACCCGAATTAGTGGATCTCAGGCGAACGAAGTAGTCCCTACTTTGGGGTTTGATTATTTGATTAGAGTAGAAGCCGAAGGTTTCTCTAGAGGGATATGGCTCTTATGGAAGGCTGAATTTGATATCTCAGTAGTAATAGCCCATCGCCAATTTATTCATATCACTATCAAGTATGCTTCTTTTTCTTTTGATTTTACAACAGTTTATGCAAGCCTGCAAATTGCTTCTCAAACCTTTCTCTGGTTTGTTTTAAGCTGGGTAGGACGCTCTACACATAGACCCTAGCTCGTTGGAGGGGATTTTAATATTAAAATGGAAATCTCAGATAAACATGGTGGTGCCAGGTCAGCAAGGGTGGTGAACAAACAGTTTCAAGATTGGGTGCATAGGAGTGGACTTTATGACATGGGATTTGTTGGCTCAAAATTTACATGGCGCCGAGGAATGGTTCAAGCTAGGCTGGATAGAGTTTTTGGTTCGACATCTTGGCTACAGGCTTTTCCGAAAACGGTGAATCATCATTTACCCTTTATGGGGTCAGATCATTGACCCATGTTGATTCACTTACAAAGACCGCCACCAAGAACAATAGGATCCCCAGTGTTTAGATTCCAAAATGCATAGCTAACACATTCAGGGTTTGATGATGTGGTTGCAAAGCATTGGTTAGCAACCGAGGAGACGATGACTAAATCTTTAGCCACTTTCTCTAACCAACTCATGAGATGGAATAAATTAGATTTTGGTAATATATTCCATCGAAAAAAACGACTATTAGCACGGCTGGAGGGCATTCAGAGGGTCATTGTGGTCGACAACTTGGATTTACTCTTAGCCTTGGAGGAAAAGCCGAGTGGGGAACTGATGCCGGTACTGTGTGAGGAGGAAATTTTTTGGCATCAGAGAGCCCGATGTGAATGGATTTCGAAGGGCGATAGGAATACTAAATACTACCACACACTCACTCTTGCTAAAAGAAAGAAAATGAAGATAGAGCGCCTCATTGATTCAAATGGGTCACTGATATCTGATCTAGGTTAACAGGGTCTTTTAGCCAGGAATTTTTTTGTCCAACTTTATACTAACGAAGAAGGGACTCTCCATTGTTTTCCGATCTCTGGAGCTTTTCCTTCGCTTTCAGAAGACAGGTTTCATGACCTAAATCTGCCAATCCTTGAAACCAAAATCAAGAATGCGGTTTTTGACATGAATCCTAATAAAGCCCCTAGGATTGATGGTTTTAACGCTTTATTTTTTCAAAAAAAATATGGGAAGGTTGGACCCTAAGTGGTGGAGTACATTTAGGAAGTTTTCAGGCTGGAACATTGGGAAAATGATTTAAATCAAACCATCTTGGTATTGATCCCCAAAATCTCCTCCTTGACTAGTATCTCTCAATTTCAACCAATTAGCCTCTGCACTGTGCTCTATAAGATCATTTCTAAAGTTATTGTGAATCGTCTAAAAAATCATCTGGATCATGTAGTGGAGGCGAATCAATGCAGTTTTATTCCTGGCAGGCAAATAACTGACAATATTATTATCGCTCAGGAGGTCATCCACTCGATGCATAAGAAAAAGGAGAAGACCGGGTATTTTGCTATCAAGGTAGATTTAGAAAAAGCATATGATCGGATTTGATGGAATTTTATACAAAACACTTTAACGGACATTGGATTACCGGACAATTTAATCAGTGTCATTATGAAGTGTGTGACGACGGTGTCCATGCAAGTCACTTGGCAAGGCACCTTTACTAATCCCTTCATTCCTTCATGAGGTATTCGACAAGGAGATCCGCTCTAGCCTTATCTTTTTCCAGCATCCGCATGCCGTCTCAATCAAATCAGTGCGTCGTCTTTGTCAAACCCTGAACATTACTAGTACAAACAATCTTGGGAAGTATTTAGGAGTTTCGTTGATTCACAAGCGTATAACGAGACTTACCTATAAGCACATCCTTGATAAAGCACAAAAGAAACTTGCAGGATGGCGTGCAAAGGTGTTGTCCCTAGCAGGGAGAGTTACCTTAACCCAATCAGTTATTTCGTCCCTCCCCATATTCACGATGCAAACCGTAAGACTTTTGCGACAACTTTGCGATGATTTGGAGCAAATCATAAGAGATTTTATATGGGGTTCAATGGGTGAACATAGGAAAATGCATCTAGTTAAATGGGACACAGTGTGTCAACCCAGAAAAGTAGGGGGCTTAGGCATTAAACGGATTCGTTCTTCCAATGACGCTTTATTGACTAAGCTAGGCTGGGATTTGATTACTCAACCCACAGCTTTATGGGTCAGGCTCTTAAGGGCTAAATATCAACTAGATCCTTCTCCCATCCCTCACACATTAGATAGGAAAGGAGCTTCGGTTATTTGGAGAGGCATCTTTACAACTTGGCAGTTTGTACGCCAAGGCATAAAATGGAAGCTAGGTAATGGGAGGCGTGTTTTTTTCTCGCTGGATAATTGGGTGAATGATTGGGGATCGCTAATTTCGTGGCGACCTCTCCACTTCCCGTGAGTGCTCTTTACGCTACAGTTGCAGATTTTACGAATGAAGTCGACACCTAGCATTGGAATTTGTTTCAACAATATCTCCCTTCCATAGTCTGTATGGATATTGCAGCGCTCCATACTAATGTAGAAGATATAGTGGAAGATACCATGTTGTGGGGACAAACTAATTATGGGAGGTTCACAGTGGCGTCAGCCTATGACTTAATCGAAGGCAGTAACACGAATGCGAATAGCAGTCTTTGGGAATTAATCTGGAAATGGACAGGGCCCCAGCGGATTAGGGCATTCCTTTGGTTATTGGTTAAGAAAAAACTACTGACCAATCAACACCGAGTGGCTCGCCATCTCACAATGAATAGCAGTTGTCACTTCTGTGGGCAAGAAGAGTCAACATTGTATGTCATACGGGATTGTTCGCGAGTGAAAGCCTTCTAGTGTAAATTTCCCCTAGAGGTGGTTGATACAGTTTTTTTCAACAAGATGAGGAGTTGTGGGTGAAATCCAACCTTATGAAGCACTCACAAGTGAAACAGGTTGAATGGGTTACAATTTATGGAATAGCCTACTGGTTTTTATGGCAATAGCGAAACAAAAGCCTTTTTGAAGCTGACTTTGCTTGGCCGGAAGACGGCACTAGAGCCGTTATGGAGTACGTAAATTGGATAGTCAGGGCAAGGGCTGTGGAAAGATGTGTGTTTAGGGCTCAAGGATTACCTGTGGGTAATTCAGTTGGTTGGACCAAATCGACGAAGGACTGGGTTAAGTTAAATACAGATGGAGCGGTTAAACAAGGCACTAACATTGCTACTACTGGTGGATTGCTTAGGGATTGCCATGGTCAGTGGTGTTGTGGGTTTATCCAGCACATTAGAACGTGCTCGCCTTTAGCTGTCAAACTCTGGGGAGTCCACTCAAGACTTACCCTGGCATGGACGCTTGGTTATAGACGAGTTGTCATCGAAGTGGATTCCCTTGAGGTTATTAATATTGTTAAGTCAAAATGACTTTACGATTTATAAGTTTTGATGACAAACAAAATAAGACGAATGAGAAAGCAGACGGAAGCAAAAAACAGACAGAAGCAAAAGCAACCGGAAGCGAAAGCAGACGGAAGCGAAAGCAGACGGAAGCAAAAGCAGACGGAAGCATCAGTCTGAGCTAGCTATTAGATTCAACTGAATAACCGTTTCTTTAAAGAATCAAGAAGCAGTTATCAAGAAGCAGTTGAAGACGGAGACTATAAA
>JANZLX010000004.1:20181381-20193623 GCA_025531955.1 Erythroxylum orinocense | reverse complement strand
TCGGAAAACCTAATGAACCTAAGGTATGAAATTAACCCTAGAATCTCTAAACCCATTCCATTCCTAAGCTTTTGAACTCAACAACTCTTAGAAAAATCCAACTTTAACATAACCCTTACCTTGGGTCTTTACCCAATCAAAGGGTTTCTTGAATCAATTTGTAGCTTGCACCTTCCTCTTCCTTTTTCCTCTTAGGTTTTAGCGCAAAAACCTCCTTGAACTCTTAGAAAATTAAAAACCCTAATGTTCTTCTTTTTCCCCCTTTCTTCTCTCCTTTTACGACAACTCTCTCCCCTCTCCCTCTCTATTTTCGTTTTCTCTTCCTTTCCTAAGCAAGCCTCTTATTTTAATTCCTCCTTTTATACTCTCACTTAAGCCTAAGGCCCATTAAACCCTAAATGAAAAAGCCTTGTCCAATTATCCCTTAAGTCCCTCACTTAAGTCCAAAGGCCTATTAGACCCTTAAGCCTTTACCACTTAACTCTTTAATTCATTTAAATTCATGCTAACCCATGCCACCCAACCTAATTAATACTATCATACTAATTAATGTTCACTTAATTAATCTATTAAGACCCCCATAATTCAACCTAATCATGCTCAATAAAATAAAAAAAATTCAGGGGCCAACAGCTTCACATCGTCTAGACCCTGTTTTCCAAAGATTGACAAAGGCATAAGATTTATACTAATGCCTAGGACACATAAATACTTTGCAAACTCTAACTCACCAACTGTAAAGGGTATTTTGAAGCTCCTGGGATCCTTCAACTTGGAATGCATGTGATTGGTGATAATAGAGCTACAGTTTTTTGTTAATGGTACCGTTTGATTATCTTCCTAAATGTGCTTGTTCGATAATATGTCTTTCAAAAACTTAGCATACTTGGGCATATGTTTCAATGCCTCCATAAAAGATAAGTTAATTTGTAAATTTTT
This sequence comes from Erythroxylum orinocense, assembly GCA_025531955.1. Taxonomy (NCBI): domain Eukaryota; kingdom Viridiplantae; phylum Streptophyta; class Magnoliopsida; order Malpighiales; family Erythroxylaceae; genus Erythroxylum; species Erythroxylum orinocense. The sequence continues at coordinate 20,192,684 of JANZLX010000004.1, read as the reverse complement.
CAGCTTCTCCACAAATTTTGCATCCAATTTATTCTTTTGTAATCTTTGGGGCCATGGAATCTTAATTGGGTATGGTGGAGTGGCAATATATGGAGGGTCGTCACTCTTTTCTTTGTCCTTCTTCTTCTTTTCTTGGTCCTCTATACGTTGAGTTTCAACTTGTTTCTCCGCTAGTTACTCAATCTCTTTCCCACTCCAAAGTGTGATCGCCTTGAGTTGCTCCCTTAGATTTGCTTTAGTATTACTTGGGAGACTCCCCACACTTCTTATAGATAATGCGTTTACAAGTTGGCCCACTTAAACCTCCATATTGTGAAAGGAAGAAGTGTCGTTCTTCGATACTTTTTCTAGCTTCCTTCCAGACATATGATCCTGTTCATAATTTTGTCCAATTTTGAATCATTGGCACTAGGCTTACCTTATTGAAATCTAGGTAGACCTTGATTTCTTAATTAATTGCCCATATTATTTGACTAAGAAAATTTTGGGTGATTCCACTACCCAGGATTGTATATGTTCAAGTATGGGTTATTCCCTCCTCTTTAATCAAATTGTATGCCTATATAGTTGAGTTACTCCATATTGTTATTTTGAATTAAGAATTATTAGTGGTAATATGATTATCTTGTTTGTATAATTCACATCCATGTTGAATTGCTTTAATTGGAGTAGATGAAGAGGATTTTAGGCTATTTAGTTGTTTTGTTAAATCAGTTATCTCTACTTATAGCGCTGTCACTAAATCAATACCAATGACTTCCTTCTAATCTCAAAAAGTCAATTAATTTATGCTTTTATTCATCATTCAAAGACATCTATTATTCGCCATCTCCTTTATTAAATCCTTTGATTCCTTAACTGTCTTTCGCATTAAAGATCCTCTAGAAGCTACATCTACAGTGCCCCTTATGGGTGGATTAACTCCAGTATAGATCATTTACAATAGGAACTCCATTGGTCGATTATGGTGAGGACATCTCCTTTGCAAATCTTTGTAACACTCCTATGCTTCATATTGTGAGTCCTAGTCATTTTGTTAGAAATTGGTAATGCCCTTTATCAATCTTGTCATCTTCGTCAAAGGGAAGTATTTTTCTAGAAACGCATGCACCAACTACTTTCATTTCAAGACGTTGGTTGAGTTTGGAGAATGATAACATGCCTTGGTTCTATCCCTAACTATAAAGTGGAAAAGCCTCATCCTGACAACATCTTCCAACATATTATTATATCAGAAGATATCACATATTTTAAAAAAGTTTACTAAATGAGTGTTAGGATCCTCGTTAGCCAACCCGTAGAACTGCATATTAGTTTACTTCATATATTCAAAAATAATGGTCGAGTAATGCCTTATTGTGCAACATTAAACCCTAGTCTCATGAAATCCATAAAGTTTCTCTGTTGGTCTCTGTGATTGTATTCTTCTGCTATTGTTCTTTTGATCTCTTCTTGGTGTCTTGCTCTTCAGATTTTTCTTTCCTGCCTTGTGATCAAAAGTAGGAGTTTCTTTTATCTTATTTGAACTCTGAATAATTCTTGTGTTAATGCAATGCAATTGCAAGCACGCAAAAACAACGAAAATTCCTTAAATCAAAGGAATTCAAATAGTCTTAATGCGAAATCCCTAGCAACGGTGCCAAAAACTTGTTGATCAAGTTTTATATCTAATAATAAAACTCTCAATACTTCACAATTATATAGATTGTATCTTTTAGTATAAGAGGTTATCATTCGCATGAGGATTATGCAAGAGTTAACAATTTGAACCTAACTTTGTTTAAAGTATTCAAAAATTGTTTTGAATTCAAATGAAATAATCAGAAATTAAAACAAATAGTAAAATAAAGCAAATAAACAATTGAACAATGATCTGCCAATAAATTTTAGGGTTTTGATCAAGATGAATACTTAGGACTTATTCTTTCTTATTTTGTTTCCTTTAATCTTATTGATCTAATTATATGTTTGATCCTATATTTCCTAAGGTATTGATTACTCTGTCTCAATATCTATTCAATTATAGATATTTAATTTCTCAAACAAGATCTCTCTTCGAATGATTGTTAATTTGGTAATTATAGGTTTATTAAACTGCCAAATCTCATTGTACAATCTACACTATTTAATTCTTACCCAGTCTCTCAATTTGTTGTCAAGTTTATGCACAAATGTTTGTCACAATCATCCAATATGTATTGAAATCAATAATAATTAAAGTCACAAAATAATTCCAAAATAAGTCTTAATATGAAATTTAAAACTTCAAGAGCATGTTTAACATCTTAGAATTTAGATTACATATTAACAATAATAAAAGAACTAAAGGAAAAGAATGAAAACTATATTTGCTCTTTGATTTGGAAAGTTGGAATTCTTGGATGTTCTTTAATTGTGGTTGTTTCTCTTTTTTGTTATGTTTCACATTCTTAAAGAGTGCTTTAGGGTATTGGGATCATGTCTATTGTTTTCCCACTTTTTTTTATTCCAAAAATTCCCCCAAAACTCTAAATAAATGAAAAAAATTGCATCTGGAAACTCTTTGTCACAATCATGACATAGGAGTCACGATCATGCTGCTGGTGTTATATTCTCTATCACGATCGTGCTCCTTGAGGCACAATTATGAACCATGTTTCATCCTCTTTATCACGATCGTGCTCCTTGAGGCATGATTGTGATAGAGGTCATACAATCTTATGGACACTTGTTATAATCATGCTCCTTATGCACAATCATAACACCCTTCATGTAGCTTTCATCTTCTTTGTGCTTCAATTATCTTATTTCCAGCACTGACAAACAAATCAAACACCTTATCAAACATAAAATTAAGATTGAAATCATGCTCTAAATCACACAAACACTTAAAATATAAGCAAACACTAACAATAACACAATTCTAAACCTATATATACAACAATAATCTAATAAACGCCTAAAACACACTAAAATACCTAAAAGAACATAATATAAACTATACCTATCATATCTGAAAGATGAACCATAAGTGGGAAGCTTTATCTTTAATTGCCTAAATACTTTCCCACTTTAGGATATACTATGCATCCACTTCTTCCATAGTGATTCTTTATCTGACAACACTCTTTAAAGTATCTTAGTCTTTAATACCTTGTTGAATGTTATTATAGGACTGATATCAAGACCCCTAATTAATAGGCTTACGTATCTTTAGCCATGACATTAGCATTGTATTTATAAACTATACCTATCATAAATAAAAGATGAACCATAAGTGGGAAGATTTATCTTTAATTGCATAAATTCTTTCCCACTTTAGTATATAACTATGCCTCCACTTCTTCTATAGTGATTCTTTATCTAACGACACTCTTCAAAGTATCTTAGCCTTTAATACCTTGTTGGAAGTTATTATAGGACTGATATCAAGACCCCTCATTAATATGCTTGCATATCTTTAGCCATGACATTAGCATTGTATTTATAAGAACTGATTTCGCCCTATAAAAACTTTCTCATAATCCCTTCTATTGTTTTGATTAGGCCCTTAAATAAAAACATATGTTCACTCTAATAGATATGCATGATGTTTAGAATGGATTTGATCAGATGGATTTTTCCACTAAATAAGAGTCCTTTTTTAGCCCAGCTACCCACCCATTTTTCGGATTTTGTCTATCACAAGCAAATATTACGTAAATTGTAATCTCTTTATCACCAAGGGCGGACCTAAAAACATCAAAGGAGGGGCTTTTATAAACATACAAATTAATGATACTAGTCTCTTAGCATATGGTAAAATACTAACACACTGAAAGTAAGTATGATATGGCCTTTTTGATTAGTTGATGTCTAGCCTAAAGAGGTTCTTAAATCTTCTTAAATTCTTCATCAAGATTTGGATTGACCTAGCTTCATCTTTTGAAAAAAGAAGCAAGTTATCTATAAAACCTAAACCAATTAGCTTAAGCTTCTTACACTTATAGTGATACTTGAACTTGTGGAATTTCAAGATATTATGTCTCAAGAGTCGAGTCAGTGCCTCCATAGTTAGAATGAACAAGAAAGGAAAAAGGGGGTCTCCTTACCTAATACCCCTATTTACCTTGAAAAACTTTGAGGGGACTCTATTAATTAATAGACAGTAAGATATTGAGGGGATGTAAGCCTTCAACCAATTTCTAAAAGTATCCAAGTAGCTTAAGAAAATTTAAAATTAAATCCCAACTAATGTTATCAAATATTGGAATTAACCTTTGTAGAATAATTCTATAAGGATTGCTTCCTAGTTTACCCCTTAGTAGCTCCTATGCAATAAGAATATTGTCACCAATTTGTCTTCCTTTAAGGAATGCATCTTAGTTTTCACTTGTAATTAACTGAAGCGCTACTCTCAATATATTTTCCAAGATCTTAGCAATGATTTTATATAGAAAGTTATCACAAGCGATTGGCCTATAGTCACCAAATGATGAAGGGTTAAGGATTTTATGAGTAAGATAAATGATTGTTTTATTGATCATCTTTAAAAGACTCACATTTTTGAAAAATTCCTTGAAAACATATATAACCATATTACCCACTAGTGGCTAAGCTTTGTGATAGAAAACCCCATTTAAACCATCGAGACCATGGGTCTTTTATGCATTCATTTGGAAAATATTTTGTTCAATCTCAAAATCATCCACTTCTTTGATGATTAAAATACTTTCCTTTTGCTCTATCCTAATGTCCATAAATTCTTTTAGAAGATCCATTGTAGAGATCCTAGGAGGACAAGATCTAATAGTTTTTTTCAAAATACGTCACTACCTCGATTAACATCCCCTCTTGGCTTGAGATCAAGACACCATTTTAAGAGACAATTTCCCAAAATTTATCAAAGTTCTTCTTAGATAGCATAGGAGAAAAAGAATTTCGTAAACCTATCCCCCTCTTTCAGCCAAGAGTTTCTAGATCTTTACTTGAGGAGTGAGGCATGTTCATCCACCTTGTGCAATTTTTTAGGCAAGTTTCTCCTCATCTAAAATCTCCTTTCTACTTGGCTTTAAAGGGAGACTTTTTGTTTCTTTTCAAGATTAACCTTACCATTTAATGATGTTTTCTTAGTGGTGGGTCACCTATCATTCTTCAACTTCTTTAATTTATCATTAATGCTCTTCAATTTATGAACACATATAAACTGGTTGGAGCCATTTCACTTTACTGCCATCCCTCTAGTTATAGCCTCCTAAACATAAAATGCAAGATAATATGTTAAGTTAGTGTGCAAGAGTTACAGGTAAAATCTAGTTGTTATGTCTTGGGTTAAGAGCTTTCTAATGTAATGAAATTGTATTGTTAGACAGATTTATGTTTTTTTTTTTGTAATTTTAAGGCTTAGGTTATGTTAGATTAAGTTTAAGCAGCTAAAGTTGTATGAGGTTCATTTTTAGCCTTAAAAAGATATTTTGTGTCATTTTTCTTTTCACTCATTAAAAAAGTGATGGGGATGATCTGAAAGTCCTAAAAGAGCATTTTATTTGTTTAACTACTTCGATCATCTTCTAACTAACTATATCCTAAATGGAAAAATATGCCATTTTATTAGTATAACTACATCGATGATCTTCTAATGGACTATATCCCAAACAATAATAGGGGTAGGGTGTATAACAATAGAATAATGGATTATATCCCAAATAATAATAAATGTATGGTGTATAATAATAGAATAAATGAGAGGAAGGTGGGTTTGCTAACATAAATAAGGTTGTAATATGAGAAAAAGTATTATGTAAAATGAGATTCTCATTTAGTTTGACAACTCCTATATCAGTGATTGAAGTAGATTTAAATCAACCTATACATAGGATGGGTAAGGTAGAATCTTATTAAAGTTTAGTAAAAGAATTTTTTAAAAAAAAAGTATGTCTCTACTTTACTTAGCTGATGAAATAGGCATCATCTTCAAATTCAAACTTGACTTATTATAAAGATTTCATATTTTAGACATCTCTTAAGCTCATATCATTCTTAAATAAAAATAAATCTATAATTACATTCATATTCAAAAATATAATTGCTTATAATAAAATACATAAGACTAAATTAGGATAAAGAAAATAAAATAAAATTGTTTTGACAAGACCTAAATAATGTAATATTTATCTTAATGTTACTAATTAGAGTAACTATTGGGTGAAAAGGTCAAATTAATTATATGTTATTAAAAACTTTGAGTCAATTTAATACCTTTTAGACTTCTTATATAACCCAAATTTGGTCGTTGAATTTTTTAACTTAATTTTTAACCTATAGGTGTATTCTTAAAACTCAAAATTTTTAATTTTTTGGTATAACTAATTGGTTAAAAGACCTAAATCAATTTATACAAGTATAATTTGCATAAAATGAAGTTTAACAAATAACTCTTCAATAGGAAATAAATTTTGAAAAAGAGCGTGTTAATTGATTTTTTTCACCATTAAAAATTCAAGAGTTGAATGGACAAATTCATCTTTATAGTTTTTACAAAAAATTCAAATAAACTGCAAACAATTTTAAGTTTTATATATTAACCCCTAATGTTTAAATTTGTTCACAAAAATAGCTTTTATTTGGATAAAATAGGTTGCGGCATCAGAATTAATGATTTTTATGTGATAATAGTAATGAATTATTTATATTATAGGAACAATTTCAAGGGGTGTTTGCTAAGTGTTAGTATATTAAAAACTAACTTGTGAGTACTTGGTAATAGTAAGGTCTGGTATGTTATGTTCAAACGATAGAGGTTATCCATTAAAAAAATATAAATATTAAGAGCGTACCTATGTCCTTTTATATTAAATTAGCTTGTAGTTTATCGTATTGACCCTTAGTAAATTAGTTCATCTAATTTTATAGTATCTCTATCGAATAGATGTAGCCAACTTTTTCTATATTTAAAAAATTTAGTAGAAGGACCCTTTTAGTGTATGAAAAGTTTATAAATATTCCTTCTATTAACTAAAGTTGTTACTTCTACATGTTGGCATTCCTTTTGCCAGACAATCCTAGAAGGTCTTATAATCTAACAAACCCTTTTACTTATTTGATAACCCAACTCAATTCAAGACTTAAAACCTATTTTTATTATTTTTAATCATAAACTCAATCACCCATTTCTATTATTTTTCACCCATAAACTATTAGAGTAGTACTCTAAAGGCAATAACCTTTAGCACTTTTGTACATTCTTTATTTTGATTAATAAAGAAAAAGATAATTTTCATTGATTTGACGTTCATTTATTTATGAATTGATTTCATTATTAAATTGAATTAATGAAGTCTATGATACAACACATAACATGAAGGAAATCATGATGAGATCACGATAATGAGATTACTATCATGTATAATTATATTAGTATCTAAATTATCCCTAGTCATAGTATTTATGAGACAGGACATTATTAATCTAGATAGACTAGTACATGTTATACTTAATTTGATCAAGTAATGGATCTTATAAATTGTAAGCATGAGATGCTTAGAGTTAACACGTGGATGCTTACTAAGAGTAGTAAATACATTTGATGAACCGTTATGAGATTATCATATGGATAATCTATCAAATTTCAGTGATTAATCTCATCATAGAAATGTTGCAAATATCCTTAGACTTGAGGTACTTAAGGATATCTTGGATACTGATCATGTGCTTTGACACCTTTCCTTATCGCCCCAAGATGAGGTCACTCATAGGGTGGTGGTTGGGTATAATTATTGGTATTCAAAGGTAATTGGATAACCAATAAAGGATTCACCACTCCTGATAGAAGGAGATGATACCCATAGCCTCTTGTCGAGGTCATTATTCGGAAATCTTTGGCTAGAGCAATTATGTGTCATGAAGAGAGTCTTCAATGACACATAGAGTAATGAGATCCTTAGGGCAAGAACTAACATCACTTAGACTAGATTTGACATATTCAGTCTAGTAGGAGTTGACACATAGCCCATACTCCGAACTAAGTGGGGTATAGGATGGTGAAGGGACGAATTGCACGGTAATTAAGTATAGAAAGGTTCGTAAGTCAAATAATTAACTATTGAAGAGTTCGAGTGTTAACCCACTTACATTCCAGTAAATCGGCATCATGCAACCCTTCATTATTTGCTCAGATTAAGAGTTAATTCAAGTGACCAAAATAACTGGGAACCTAAGGGTCACACACATAAAAGATTGATGAAAAACAAAGTGTGCATGGCTATCAATTAAGCAAGCCACGATAGTGGCTTATAGGCCACGATCGTGACTGACTTAATGACAAATGGTAAATAAGTGAGTTCTTCACTTATATACACACAAAGTTTTACCAAAAAAACACACTCAATAGAGAGGCTAAGGGTCCAGAAGAGATCTAAAAGTTGAGAGGAGTGATCTTGAGATTTATTCATGCGATTTTAAGCAATTGTTACATGAGATTAATTGCATGTAACTTGGTCTTGATCTAACTCTCATTAGAGCATCTACTTGAACTCATCTTATTTGGTGCTCTAACCACCCTTACACACTGATTTTTTTTTCATCTTTGCGTGCTCTCTATAATCCAAGGAAGGTGTTTGGTGTTTGTTACGACCCAAACAAAGAGAAGATTCAAGTATGGAGGAGTATTTGTAAGGTATATAAGTTGTAATTTCAAGATCTTATAATCTGTTTATATATGCACATAGATTCTGGATTTTCTTGGGATGTCGTGGGGCTGGAATTTTGATTCTGACACTTCCGCTGCCTTGCCATGTATGTGATGCATGGACCCATGACTCTCCTTTAGTGGTATCAGAGCAAGTTTATGCATATATAAGATGATCTATTGAACATGTGCAAACTGCTTCCTAGGTTGTGACTAACATGCAAGTTGATTTTAAAAAATTCGTATCAATTTTAGAAAAATGATTTTTCTTATTTTCTTTCACATAAATGTTGATAAGATTTTATATTATGTTTTTTTTGTAAAAGTAAATTTCAATTTAATGTCATTTTCTATTTTATTGTGAATTAATCTCCTTTATGTTCATATGTTGGTTTTTGGGAATTTCTAGAAAACATAATGTATATGCTGATTTTGAAATTTTCGTAATAATTGTAGAATTTTTTTCTAATTTTCTTTCACATAAATGTTTATAAAGTATTATATTAAGTTTCTATATAAGGAAAATGCAATTGAATGTCATTTTCTATTTTATTACAATTTTAGTTTCAGCCTAATGCATGTATGAAGTTCTGGGAAATTTTGAGAATCTGATGAACATGCATGCTTGTAAATTCCAGAATAATTTTATAAAAAAAATTTATGAATTTCTTTCATGGACATATACATATGTTGTTGCCAATTGTATGAGATGCATGAAACCTATTTTTGAAGTGATAAATTATTTATTCTGGATTTTACATGCATGTTAGTGGTGTATGATAAGTGTTAGTAAACATACAATGTGCTAGCTAATTCCATTTAATTCATAAAGAATTCCTAGGAATTAGTTTTTGGAATTTTTATTAGACACATTTAGAATATATATATGACTCTGGAATTTTTTCAGAACTAATTGAACTTGATTCAATTAATAGATCAAGTCAAAGTCAACACTGGTCAACTTTTTGAAAGCTGATGGTGCTGACTTGTTTAATGACTTATGTGTATGTGTTTCGGTTATAAGACCTTGAAATTATTTTTGTGAGATAATAAATGTATTATTTTGATGCTAGTATCATGCTAAGTGCATGTGCTTAAAATTAGGGTTCTGGAAAATTTTCGAACATCGAATCGGTCTCTTTAGTGTCTAGTAGGTTAACTCATTTATCTTGATAATTTTGGCCATCAAGATATTTTTTTTACATTGTGCCAAAATTGTCTTGATAAATTTGAGATGATCTAGAGATGTTTTAGATTATTAATTGATGTTTAGGAATTTTGGAAACCCTAGGGATTAATTTAGAATTAATTCAAGTACAGCATAACATTTCTAGTGTGACTAGAAACAGGCATGTGTACTAGAATTAAAATGTTTAATTTGGACATCAAAATAATTAACTTTTATGATTCTTAATCAAATCACATTCATAATTCAAATTAGCTGAGACCAACGCTAATACCCGATTCAGTTCAAGAGTTGAATCGAATCTCAAACTTTAGATGCATAGTCATGTCACAACCTAAATTAAACCTCCTTTGTGTGTTACATGCATTATATGCATTTTAAGGTGGTTATGGATGTAGAACTAATTTAATTGAGTCGTCCATAATCTGAATATATATATGTGATATGCATATTGTAACATCCCGTTACCTATGTTAAGACAAAAACAATAACTGAGAGAAATTGCTGAGAAAGTGGGAAACACATTTCATGCTCATGCATAATATGTCATACACATACACATGAATAGTGAAATTGTTGCATATGAAAATAATTGTACATGCATTCATGAATAATTTCGGGTATAATTAGATTGATTTGTGTATTTTTGAGAATTATAAATGTTTTTACATTGAAAATTTTACGAGTTAGTGAAATTGTAATATTTTTTAAGTTTGGTGATTTTAGGATTTATTTTCAGAAATTATAGAGAATTATGGAAATTTATGAAAAAAAAGAATAGGAATTAATGATGATTGGAGATAGTTAGATTGTAAAGATGAAATTAAAGAAATTAGTTAAGAAGAAACTTAGTTAGAGTTAAGCCTTAGGGAAGTGACAAGTGTCACTTAATAAATGGCTTAAGAAACTTTGTTAAAAGTAAGTAGTGTTGTGAGAGTGAAGTTAATTGAGAGCTAGAAAGTTAATTGTTTAGTCTAAGCTTCCTTCTCTTTCGTTGTAACCTCCTTCAGATTCTCTTCATCACATAGCGCTTTCCATCAAATTCCTTCTGAGGAATTACTTTGCTTTTCCTTCCTCTACCATACTACTATTTAGTCTTCCACCCTAAGAAAAACCAAAAGCTGGTTATATTGCACAAGAAATAGGTGATTTTGCATGAGTTTAGGTCTTAAAGATAGTTAAAGATTTTGGAATCTTTAACAAGTAAGTATTGAGAAAATCCTTTAGAGTTTTGGATTTATGAAATGAAATTGACGAATCTCTGTCAGCTGCTTGAAAAATGGCATATACGTGTATATATTAATGAATACTGTATTGGTGGAATGAAAATTTTGATTATAGTATTATTTAGTTTTTGATGGATTTCTAGTGATCTGATGTTGTGGAAATTATTTTTGGATTTATAAATAGCAAGGAAATGGTGTTTAAGATGAGTGTAGGAAATGAAAGTATATAAAGATAGTGTCCTCTGTT
>JANZLX010000004.1:20135959-20146346 GCA_025531955.1 Erythroxylum orinocense | reverse complement strand
TGTTTATTGATGAACGTGTGCTCAAATTGTTTACTGTTTATTCCGCACGAATAAATGTTGTAAAACAAAACTGTTTTCCACGCACATGAGTGTAATGAAAAAGTAAATGGCTCTGATGGAATGAATGTTTTAAAACAAAAGGTTTTTACTGAATTCTACTGACTGATGTAGTACGCCACCCTCACGGGGCACGGACTTGGATATCACCAATGATGTCGGGTTTAGGTCACGCGGGAGTGGGGTGTTACAAATACTGTGAACTTTCAACAGAACACCATGAAATTTCAGCAAGATACACAAGCCAGCATACAGAATTTTGAGACTCAAATGAGCCAAATGGCGATTGCTATCAATAGGCTGGAGGCACAAAATTCATGAAAGCTTCCTTCTCAACCTGAGGGCCTCGGGAAAAGCAATACCATGAGGGCTTAGCTGGGTAAAGGCCCAAAGCGGACAATATCTGTAAGCGAGTGATCTGGGATGTTACACATCCTCAAGAGACTTAAAGCACAAAATTCAAAAGTTAATGTGCCTTAACAATTTAAATGACCATGTTTAAAGATATGCCAATTCTGTTCAATTTATGTCATCTATACATCCACACAATGAACACATCATTCAATCAAATGTTCACACAATGCCATCCTAATCAAAAACTAACACAATGCAAATATACTCACATAATTGATATGAAAGTGCCTATGCCCCACACTTAAGCAACACATTATCCTTAATGTGAAATTTGAAATATTAAAAATTAAGAGAAATAGAAAAAGTCAAGAGAAAGAGTAATTATTGAGATTGAGGTGGTGATGGTTTAGGAGATGGAATGTGAACACCTTGCACAGCAAAAAACTTTAACAATTCTTGGTTTGATAGCATTGATGGCGCACTACCTCCTTTGGTTGTGCCTCTGTAGTGTCCATACAACCCTCGAAGTGCTTGTTATTCTCCTCCAATTTTTCAAGCACTGTCTCCTAAGCTTCTCCCTCCTCCTTAGATTTCACTGGATGAGACTTGATGATGTTGTTATGGCAGTGCAAAAATAGAACCCGCTTAGCTTGTCCTATATTTTACTTTTGATTTAGAGCTGATGTCTCGAAGTTCCATACCATGGCAGCCCAAGATCTCAGTTCACCTCAAATGTGTGCTATTCAAATGCTCAAAAAACACAGGGGTTGGTCCATCAACAATAACATCATGGTAATGAACTAAAGCAATTATGAGAAAACCCATGCCTAGATGGCTACTCTTTTTAGTAATCGAAGTAACTATGGTTTGAAACATATAAGTGGTTATGCAGATTTGAACCTTATTATTTATGCTCCAAAGTGTAAATAAATCTTTCTTTAAGCATTTATTACTTTGGATCTTGGCAAAAATAGTATGGCATATAAATTTTTTCTATAACAAACACTCAAGATTCTTATTAACATTATTTGGTGCATTATGTGGATTAATCACATCTAAACCTATTAGCTGTTTCCAAAATGTTTTAGTATGAAAATTCTCATGTGTGTCAAAAAATTTTAATTTTGGACAACCAAGCATTTCTTCCATGATATAATAATATAAGTTATATAGTTTCCCTGACAATAGAAACCAAAAATTATCGAACTTGCCCGACTCATAATATAAATTTTTGTAGAATTCGTATCTACAAAGATTATGGTCCTTCTATAATGAGCTTAGCCTACTAGTAAGCATCCACATCCCAAAAGATAGGTTAAGTTATGATGCTAATAAGAAAATTATAAACCTAAAAAGGAAAGAAAATAAAGGTTAAGTTATGATGCTAATAAGAAAATTATAAACCTAAAAAGGAAAGAAAATAAATCCCACCGCACGGCCTCAATGATTGTCAATTGCTAACCAAAATAGATAGGGCTATAATATGCCAATTATTGCTACATAGACACCCTATATAGGCCATAACATATTCACACACTATTTCTTTCCAAATAGGGACGCTATTCAATGTAACATATCCCCAATGAGTGATAGCAATGATTGCCAACTTATCACAACAAATACAACTAAATTGCCTTCAACCTTCATTTTGTATTATGGCTTATGAAAAATATATACATGTGTACAGATAAAACTTAATTATATCAAACTTTTATCCTTCTAAAAAAATTAAATACTTGAAAACTTGAAAAGGTGGAAAGATTTAGGTGACCCAATAAGTTCTAATATCTCATATGAAATTATTAATGTCCATATGAAGAAGACATCTTTATATTTAGGATAAAGTATTAATGTAATGTCTTTTGTCACGCTAAAAAGATTGGGATTAGGAGAATAATGTATCTTGCTTATAACTTGGTAAGAAGTCCTTAAGGTGTAAAGGAAAATGTTTTGATAAAAATTGATTTGTCATATTCCTAATAGATTTTTATATTTTATATATTAAATAGGATGAGGAGAAAATCCTAATCATAACCTTGCTACAATTGGTGCAGTAAACAATGTTAGGAAAACTAATACTTAGGGTTATAGATTATGAATTATTATTTTCACATGATGAGATGTTGTTTATTCCTATTGAAGACTTCAGGAAAACAAACTAATTTTTTTCATTATTTTACAAGAAATCATTAGGTAAAAAGTTAAAGGGCAACATTGAGTAGGAATGAAATAAGCATAAAGGAAAAGATCCAGAAGAGAGAAGACAACCTTTTACATGGCACTTTGCATCATCATCATAACGAATGGAGTAACCATATTGGTTTAAAAACTAATCAAGTTTAAGGAAAGAGTCCATTTATGAGACTCTTTAAAAAGCTCTTATTGGGAGTTAACATATCCACAAGATTTAAAAATCTTTCTTTTTTTTTGAAAAAAATGGGATTAAATTAAACCAATAATGGCTCAAACAAGTTGATAATACAGTAACTGTTAAAATGAGAGTTCCAAAATCAAATGTAGCATACTAAGCTACTTAACATCACCAATTGTTACAAAAAATCCTAACTAATTCTCTATATATCAATACATTTTGAACCTAAGGATAGCTTGTCTTAAAAGGTGTTAATAGGAAGTCTAATAGTATTAACTAGATCCTTAATGAATTGCTCACAGCTTCTCTCCTTGTTGTTAAAAATGTGTCTTTCTTTCATATAACACCAAATAAGGTATAGCAATGAGAAAACATCATTTGGCGTCTTTCTTGATATGCTATAAATTTATACTCTAGTTGACAATATGTTGCCACTCATTTGGAGGATTGATGATGCAATAGTTGCAAGGAACTAATTTTGATAACCCTCTAATGAAATTGCATTTGAAGAATAGATGTAAAGTGTTCTTTATTTAGCATTTGCAAAGACTACACTATTTTATGAAGTAATTAAAATTGTTCAATCTATTAATGGTTTGTAATATGTCCTTAATGAATCTTTGTAAATTTGTAGTAGGTTTAGGAAGATTATATTTACACAAACTAACTTATACCATGACACACATATGAGGTTCTATTGAAAGAGATTTATACATGATGCATTGCTAAAATTTCCATTAATAGGCACTATCAATTCTTGTCAAGAAAATTTCCATCCAGCTTTAATCTTTTGATCTCATTCTTCATATTCCTATCATTCATTTGCATAAGAATCTAATCCTTATGAAGTAGAGCATTTCTGAGAGTCTGGTTATCATGAATGTTGTTTCTTAAGGCTTTTAATTCTACTATATTTTTTAGCAATCCTCATTAATCCAATTATCATGGCAAAATAAGGTATTCATCTCATTCCCAACTTTATTGTTGATGTGAGGTCCGATTAAGCTTCTTAGCTAGAGAATTTCCTTCGATGTAGCTAAAGTATTTCTAGTTGTAAGGTCAATTTCCTATATGTTATTATCTTTGAATGTAATATTTAGGTACCCATTTGCACCATAAGGATTTATGATCATCAATTAATCTCCGCAATCTTTTGACAGGCATGCACGTATTCAATAGTCTTAAAGGAATTATGTTCAAACCTCCATGCTTTTTCTATTTGCACACTTTAGAACATTTGATATCAAATTTATAACCACCATCATTTGCCCCTGACTAAAGGAACTTTCTAATGATCTCATTAATTGTTTTATTCACTGCTCTAAGAAGAGCAAGATGTGTAGCCTAATATATATTGATTGAAGACAACACAACTATAATTAACTAAGCTCTATCATTAAGAGAAAAAGTTCTCTTGCTTTACCCAAAGATTCTAGCTTATATTTTGTCCACCAACGGTTTAAAGCTTACATAGTTTGATCTAGTCGAGGCTATTGAAATTATGCAGCCCCTTGAAACCAGTGATGTCACTTATCATGTGATTCAGGTTCTCTGCACTTTTGGAAGTATGGAAAAAAACATTTGTTTGTGTTGATATGCAGTTTAGACAATTTGGTAACATTTTGATGGTCTTCATCACTACTGATAATGAAGTTTTATCCACTCTAGTTAATATAATTAGATCATCATAAAAAATTAGGTTAGTGATTGCCAATCTCTTGCATTTGGAATGAAATTTGAAGTGCTTGGTTCTCTCTACAATCTTTTCAAGAGTCCGATGAACACTTTCATAACAAGAGCAAATATATATCGTAAGGATTGATCACCTTGTCTGATGCCTTTCAAACTATTAAAAGTTCCTGTGGATTCTCCATTAATAAGGTTGCTAAAAGAAGGGGTGGTCAAGCACATTATCATCCACTCCATGAAGAAATATGGAAATTGTCAGGTTTTTACGATGTTAAATAGAAAGTTTTAGTCAACATTGACATTGTCATAAGCCTTCTTCGTATCAACTTTCAAAATGTTAAATAGAAAGTTTTAGTCAACATTGACATTGTCATAAGCCTTCTTCGTATCAACTTTCAAAATATAGTTCTTTCCACCTTTTTAAGAATCTTGTTTTTACTTTATTTGGAGAGACTAATAATTTGAAAATTTGTTTTAAATGTCATAAGGATTTTTATCAGATTGTTTGATAGGTTTATATTCTATTACAGTTATTTTTCTTTGTAATTTGTACTTTGACATCTATGGTTTTGTCGTTAAGTATGCAATGGGAAGCACATACAAACTTAAGGAGAAACTTTTTTAAGTTATAGAGATGAACCATTAAAGAAATACGCCAGTAGAAAAGTTAGAAGTATTGAATATGTTGAATTAAATTTTTTGAACACAACTTAGGATATGCAAGTACTAAACTTTGTTGTTAACTTAGCTTTTAGACGTGGATCTATAGCTTAGGATACACCCATGTACCAAATGGTATATTATCTACATCTATAGACATACATGAGGATCCACGAATTGTGACACGTTAGTGGGCCTAGCTAGAAGGACATAAAGACAATAGGATCTACGGTTTATGAAATGATGAAGGTGAACATCGGATGATCCGTGGGAGTTGGTTCTCACTTTAGGGCCGCCAGCTGGTCATGCACCTTCTAACGGCTTGAACCTTCACTTTTATGCCAGCGAATGCTTGTTAACTCATTTTTATTGCTGGATTGAGTGTCGAAAGGAGAAACTAAGCAAGAAACAGTCTAAAATCCAAAAATTGAGTTTCGAGCTCTAAATTGTAAGAAATCTGGATTTGGACAGGGAAATTTTGGTGAAGTTTGATAAAAACTATGGGAAAATGCCAAAAACTTGATGGTTGTATGATGCAAACAAGGAAGTTACATCACCACGCAGTTTGCTAAGCCTTTGAAGTTTTGTCACCACATTTAAGTTGCAAGGCTGCATAAGATACTACTTAAAGAATAGCAGTTTTGATCCAATTATGAGTTCATTCCAAACTCCTGATAATAACCAAAATAATTCTCAAACAAATAAAATTCAAGCAATCACAATTGCACCTGATTATTTGTGATGTTGTTGGAAAAGGAAAAACTGCAAAATCTCTGACATGTTTTCCAGAATCAAATGAGGGGAAAAGAGCAACCATAAGAACTACATGAGGGCATTAAGAGACAAAAGGGCAATTTGAAAATAAAGAGACTAAAGAGAACATGCTAAAAGGACAGTGATAAATCAACTTCAAGGTATTACGCCTGATGATGCAGCAACCATCATTCAACACAATGATAAATCAACTTCAAGGTATTACGCCTGATGACGCAGCGACCATCATTCAACTGGCACTTAGAAAATTCCAGGTTAGTTTCATCCATCAACAATGGACAAAAAGCTATCAAAAAAAATCCAATGCTTTTGTTGCTATAATATGATTGGATTTTTCATGGAAACGATCAAGGTGGCTTCAGACTCACAAGAAAGAGACATAAGCCTAGATGGGCAGCGAAACACTTTACCCGATTACGGGTGTCCAAAAGAGCAGGCAAAGCTCATGAGCACCGTTTCTTTTTTAATTCTGATTGCAATATTAATGCACAGATTAAGAAGAATGAGAATGAACAAGATTAAGAACAGAAACCAAAATAACCAATCGGCATAAATGAAGCCAAAAACAAAGTTGCATACAATCAGTATAATGTATGTTTTCCCTTGGTTCTTGCGTTGCTTTGCTTTTACCAGGACTCTAACACTCCAAATTGTCGTGGTCGTGGGAGATGACTTAAGCGAAGTACACAATCAGTACGAGGTATTGCACGAGTCTAAATTGGCACAGAAAACAAAGGGTTATACTAGTGATTTGCAGTAAATAGGAAACTTAATCTTTGAGAGGAGCCATAGCAGAAATCCAACAGCCATAAAGAAGCATAATGATATAAAAGTCTACTAATTACTCAAAATCTCATGTTTTCATGCATCTGTCACTCCCTAAACCAATGCTCCTGGTTGCTTATTGACTTATGACACCCTACACCGAATCTCATACCAACAGTAAGGGCAATTGTAAATTGTCATGCGGCAGCCCTAACAGCTCAACGTTCGTTTTTCAGCTGAATGAAATTGGATGTACATCAGCAAGGAAATTTGGTCAAAAACAGACTATCAGCATCTAAGTAGCAAGTTCAGCAGAGGCAGAGTTTCAAACAGAATAGAATTAGGTATTACATGCAATGTGACAGTTTAATATCACACATGGATATTTGTAGGGTACGATTCCTAGTCTTGGCTCATAATTTATAGGCACCATTACTGTCATCAGTAATCTCTCTTGACTTTGCTCATAACTAGAAATTAAAGAAGTTCTAGATTTTATCAATATCTTCATCTTCGAATTCAATATAATCATCGCCACCACCGTCGTCTTCCTCATCAAGACCACCAGCGATGCCCTCATTGAGACGGGTGCTTTCAGGAAGCTCACCGTAGGCCTTTAGAAGCCTAGCCTCATCAGGCATGTACTTGAGGATAACATCAGCCTTGTCATCTTGATAATCACGGAGGCCAACAAGGATTATATCACCAGCTGCAATCCAAACCTTCTTGTGCATCTTTCCACGAATGTGGCACAAGCGCTTGGTGCCATCGATGCACATGGCTTCGCAGCGACCATTACCAAGCATGCGAAGCACTTGGGCATACTCCTGGCCATCTTCCTTGAAGATGAGCTCACGCTTCTCGTCATCCGCTTCATTCTTTCCTCTCTTCCTGTTCTTTCCTCCCTTTCCCTTATTCTTCGGCATGGTGTATGACCCTGTTATAACCAAAAAGAACACAACCAAAAATACTCCCAGCATTAAAATCTGATAAACAAATCATAGTTTAAGATGAAAGACAAAGTCACCAGGCAAGGCAACGAAAACAGGTATTCTAACGTAATAAGTGAACTAAGATTAATAATAGTAAAAAGGAAAAGACAAATATAATTAATAATGGAGAAAGTGCGAAACTCTGATGCAAACTCTTCGAATTCAATCGAAAAGCAAGAACCTAACTCCTTGACTTATGAAATCAGACAATAACGAGTATAGAACCCTGAAAGGAAGGAAGTTTAAATTATAACAAAATAAACAATGAAATAACCGGAAAACCTAAAACGAATCACAGAAACCTTAAAACAGATAACTGTGGGATCAGACAACAGAGTTACAGAAACTAGGACAGCAACCTTCGAACAGATCTAACTTGACAAGCAAAAGAAATAGAGGAAGGAGAACTCTAAACTACGGTTAACCTTTTCGCTTTGCTTCTCGAGAGGAATGTGGAAAGGCGAAATCTTAGCGACCGAGAATACTTTCGGGGAGCTCTCTTGCCTTTATTTCCAGGTGTGGGTCTGGAGGCCCAAGAAAGAAAAGTTAGGTTAAGATCTGGACTTCACAACTCAAATACCAAACAGGCACTTTATCTCTCGCTTGAAGCCCTGGTCTTCTAAAATTTTTTCTTGTATACAAGTATGTAGTTTATAGTTTGAAGTTGGAGAATTGTAATGATTATACAAATTAAACCAATCTTTTATTAGTTTGTTTCCATTTTCATATATGATTTTATAAGAGTTAAAAAAATTAACTAAGTCATTAACATTTTTAACATACAAATTCTTATTAAACTGACCATAAAATATTAAATCTTAATATTATTAAGTAGTTAAATATTTTTCCTCATCTAGATTCAATTGAATAACAAGTGAAACTTTTAAACCATCCATGTCAGCTGTGTTACCATAGGCAAACAATGAATCTAGGTGTGAAGGAATCACTAAATTCTATTGTGACATTGTTTAGTAGATTAAAAATAATTCCAAATGTAGATACATAAATAATAAAGTGATGGGTAATAGACAACATGTAAGAGGGAGGTAATCTATATGTTAACTTTTTTATTTAAAAATTAGTAAATAAATTAATGATTCTAATAAATGATTATGACAATGTAATGATGACAATCACAAAAACAACCGTAACAATAATATAAGAGAATAAGAGAAAGAGAAATAAAATCAATTTATAATGGTTGAATCAAATAATTATTGGTCTACATCCACTCTCTGAATTTTACTTGGAAATTTATCATCATCTTCTTCAATAAACATACATAAATCTATTGTACATGCATCCTCTTTTAAATGAAGATGAACTTTACAAGTCTTTGTTTCTAAGAATTAAGAGTAAAAATGCAAGGATGGCACCCCACCAATTTTTTCAAATAATTTTTTAAACTAAAACTGTAAAACAATATTTTTTATAAATTGAGTCTAAGTCTAAGTTGACAAATCCAAGCCTACCTGAGGCTCAACTTGTATAAGCAAAACAAAGTTACCAGACCCAAGACTACCTGAGGCTCAACTTTTCTAAGCAAAATAATGTCGTTTTGTTTAGAATAGCTAGGTCAAAAGTCAACCTGAGCCTGACTCTAGCTCATGAGTTGGCTTATTAAAAATACTTGAATCTAGGCCCATGGACCGCTCATTGCCATTGCTTGAAATATGTACATATCTTCCTTTTCAAGGTGAAAAAGGCCTTAATAATTTCGATCTCAATTATTATTGCAATCACTCATATTATATTTATGTATTATTCATATTCATTGTTCTATTAAGATTGGACATTAATACAATGTAAAAAGACTAGCACACATCATATTTTTTGTTATGAAGGAAATAGTCGATCTCATAGGCTAAAGTACGAAGATACTTAAACAAACGTGTGGGTGATTGTTAGAAAATAAGTTCACTGAACAGACCTGATATGAGAAATCCATTTGGAACATTACTTATATATATCTATAAAATTCTCCTTGTGATGATTGTGTAAGTGATTTTTTGACTTTGAGGTCACCAAAGTTATCTTATATAAGAATTGTTATGTTTGTATACTATTTATGATCGATTCAACTATAGGTCAGTCTATCGGTAGTCATTGGATGTAATATAAACTATATAGAGGTAGTTGTGTAATCTAGATAAGATTCATTACCTTAAAGTAATTAGGAATAATATTTCATTGTTATTGATTAGTATTAATTCAAGAAATTATTGGCTAAGGTAGAACAACGTTTTGTAAATAGTTTACAAATTTTATTAATTGAATCGATAGCTAATAGCGGAGAACTAATATGATTAGACTCAAAAAGAGTAGATATCAGTTTCATACTTTGTCTAATCAGAACATTATATGATGAAATAATTGAATTATACGAAAAAATCATGCATGGAAAGGTTAGTCAAAACCACTTTGACATTTCTAAATATTTGAGTGATCATGATGCCTTGCTAGACATCAAATTTGACCTATGATTATAAATAGTTTAATTCGAGAATTAAAAATAAATTATAAGGAGTTTTTAATTTATTTCATTCTAATTATGAATTATAATTATAATTTATAACTATTGCCGAAGTATTTGGGAACTTAATGGGTCTCACATAAAGAATGGGTTGAAGAAAACAAAGTTATTTTAATCTGTTAGTAGTGTGCCCTAGGCTAATGAACATTTGTGATTCATGTATTAACATTATGATTTGTTAATAATATATTA
>JANZLX010000004.1:20072092-20097363 GCA_025531955.1 Erythroxylum orinocense | reverse complement strand
ACTAATGTTTGTAACAATTGTAACTTGTAAATGGAAATGTTTTTAAATGACATGGGCCCAATTTGATTAGTAATTTCTGCCTACATGTACCTTGTTTTAAAGAAACAAAGGTTTTGTAATGAATTTTGACTAAATGATCATTTTAGCATTCCACCCTTGCGGGATACATACTCAGATATCACCATAGATGTCGGGTACGTGTCTTGCGAGAGTGGGGTGCTACATGCCTTGACCTTTGACTACTCGATATCTTGCTCATCACCTAGATGGGGGGAGGAGAATGGGGGGATGAGCTAAAAGCCCATGGGTAACAATTTTATAATTAGTAACAAGCAAAACCATTTATAAAGTCAATTTCAATACAGAAAATTAACGTTTATGCAAAATGTGTATGCATCATTCTTATCAACTTATCATGAACATATAGCATATCAAAACGGCTTAGGTAGATCCATAAACATGACGCACTACACATTTCCAGATAATGGTCTAGTGTAGCCGTAAACTTGAGGGAGTCCATGAAGGAGCTCCGTGCCACTAGCGGACAGGCGGAAGAAGCCTATAACTTGGTCAACGTGCATGTAACATTCTTGAGGGACTATCACAAACCTAC
Organism: Erythroxylum orinocense; assembly: GCA_025531955.1. Taxonomy (NCBI): domain Eukaryota; kingdom Viridiplantae; phylum Streptophyta; class Magnoliopsida; order Malpighiales; family Erythroxylaceae; genus Erythroxylum; species Erythroxylum orinocense. The sequence goes on along the minus strand of JANZLX010000004.1, from coordinate 20,096,750 downwards.
AAAACACATATTTCATAAACTGAAAATAGTTTGCCCCAAATGGCACATTTTTGAAAAACTTGTGTTTCATGAGCATAAAATATTTCATATGCATTTCCAAAACTTGATTTCTTAAACTTGCTATTCTTTTGAAAAAATCATTTCCATCATTTAATTCCTCAACAATTAACACAATTCATATACAACCATGTAGCATGATCTTACAACATTAAAAAAAAAACAATAAATGCACATGAATAAGGTAGTTGAAATATCATTTCTTGTCATTTCTTAAAAGAAACTTTAATGGCTCATTACTTAATTATAAAAGTGAAACCCACCTTGAATTTCCTTGCTTATAACTTGCTCAAATATGCCTCTCCTCTTGGTCCTTTTGTCTTTCTTGATTCCCTTTTCATAGAAAAAAATCCCAAGTTTAAATGAGTTGCAAAATTGAAGATCCAAAAAGTACATTGACTAAAATTGCTCCTAGAGTACCTAAACCCATGCATTTTCTAAGCTCTTTGAACCAAAACCCTTCTAAAATTCAAAGCACTAAAAATGCTCTTACTTTAAATCTTCACCAAATGAAAAAAGTTTGGTTCAAAAGAAAGCTTTTGTTTTCCTCTACCTTTTTCCCTTCTTGTACAACCTCAAAATCACTTTTTAAGACTAAGAAAAATCAAAACCTAGCATAACTCTCATCTTTCTCATCTTTTTCTCTTTTCTCGTGCTTCTCTCTTCTCTCTTTTCTTCAATCATATTTTTGACTTCTTAAATGCAAGCCAACAATTTCCTCTTCCCATTTTGCCCCTCCTTCAATGCTTTAAGGTTTCTAAACTTATATAACTTGCTAAGTTTACCCTTATATGCTCTTACTACTTTAATACTTCAATTTCCTTAACTTATGTCATATTATCTTACCCACATTAACATGCTAATTAATCCCAAATATTAATCCCTTAAAATCTCAACATTAATTTAAATCAAGCCTAACAATAAACAAATTTCAGGGGCCAACAACTAATGATAGAGAACTAATATGATTGGACTCAAAATAGAGTAAACATTAATTTTATGCTCTATGTCTAATTGGAACATTGTATGATAAAAGGATTGAATTATACAAACAAATCATGCACAGAAAAGTTAGTCAAAATCGCTTTGACATTCCTAAATATTTGGGTAGTTATGATACATTGATTGATGTCAATCTTAATTTATAATTATAAATTGTTTAATTTGAGAAATAAAGATAAATTAAAAGGAGATTTAATTTATCTAATTCTAATTATAAATTAGAATTAGAATTTATAATTAGTGCCAACATATTTGGGAGTCTGCCCAAGCTTGGCCTTGGCTGACCACGAGCTAGGGTGGCCCTTGGCCCGACAGGCTAGGATAGATCAGCCTGTGTGGCAGGGCCGACAAACCCATCTTATGATTTTTTTTAAAAATGTCAAAAACGATGTCATTTTTGAAGTAACAGTCAGGTCATAGGTCGAGTCGGGTCAAAATTGACGTCCCTACTAATGGATCCCACATAACGAATGAGTCGAAGATAGTAGATATATTTTAATAAAGTTGGACTTGATTGTAAAGTTTGAGAAATTTTATGATTAAATATATGATATTTAATAAATAAGGATCAATATAAGATATTATAGTTTATTTGGGCATAATTGGTATTTAATTAAATTAATTTATAAATTTAATTAAAGTTAAATTAGAATTAGAATTTAATTTAATTTAAATTATTAAAATGTTAGAAGCCTATTATCAATAAATTTAAATTCTATAGAGTTAGCAATTCTTACTTAACACTCTCAGTAAGTGTTACAGAGTTCTTTCAACTTATTTTGTAGATACCGTTAAAGATCAGATGCTTATGCAACTATGGTGGTTGAGATGAATCGGTTTTGAAAACGGTTTGTGGGATACGACAAAAAAGATCAAGCTTTATAATAAGGTACGAATTAAGATTCATGCTTTATTACGTTTATGTGTTAATCATTTATATAATTAAAGTGATATTAGTTTTTGAGAAAATAAAATACGAAAAAGTTTCGTAATTATTCCGTTGCGGTCGGGATCAGATCCCTTTTCGATTTTTCAACAATTTGCTCTTATAAGTTTAAGAAAAGTTTATGAGGTTTTATTTTGATTGGTGATTGAAAAGATTAATAACTTATTACTAGCTAATATTTACAATCAAGACTAAGAAAAAGAGAAGAAATCATGCTTATCAAAGAGAGAGGAAGAGAATAAATGTTTAACACTGGATTAAAGGGTCAAATTCTCATAAATTTAAATTGACTGAGAAAATATGTTTAAAACAAATAGATAATATATTCGTATATTGTTAGAATTAAATCCTATTTAGAGATTTTGTAAATTCCCATACCACGCAAACCTTTTCGTTTATTTACTTTTTTATTAGTCTATAGTATGGGATTCGAATTACCTGCATGGCTATGTGGCCTTGTGTATTTTATAAAGCTTACACGAACACCTCGCTACTCCCTAGTCCCTACTCCCGCCTCCTCTGCTCTGTCTGTCGCCCTTTATTCTTTTGCCTTTTCTTTAAAAGTTAAAACCCTCCGTCAGCCTCAGTCACTTGTTTCCCGAAACCCACTTCTTTATTAAATCGAATTTCATTTTCAGGGGAAAAGGTAGGCCTAGGCCCCCCTTCCCCCTTTTCCTAAAAATTTTGCTTTTCCGCTTCACGGGTCTCGCGTTTACGCTAAGTCTTGTGAGCTTTTTCTTATAGTTGGTTTGAACTTATTCTCTTGCTACCTTTTTTCTTTTCTCAGATTTCAGCTCGCTTAACCTTAACTCGGTCGGTGTTTCAGTTCCATGTTTACAAGTGTTCTCTTTCATGCAATGTGTGGATAGTTTTTTCCATTTTCTTTCGATCAAGAGAAGCACCAGAGCTTTTCCTCACCAGACCTGTAGTGCTTATTGATGGCTTTCTCATAGGCAGGATTTTCTGTAGACCCCATTTGTTTTTGTTCCCTTCTACAATTCTGCGGATCCCATTCTCTTCGTTATCCTTTTTCTATTTGATGAACATACTGAAGATGCTTAAACATTTTTAATAATTCACTGATGATTATGTATTGTCATAGTACAGCAGTTTATAATCACTGAATTGAAAGATTGAGTGTTTGTCGTGGCTTAGAGTATTTATTGAGCCGTAAAGATACTGACGTGAAGCAAAATTTATGACACAGAATTCTTTTAAGAGCATCCAACTCTCGAAAAGAAAAATTGGTGAATTTGGAGTTTGGTGCTTCTAGAGTGAGCGCATGCCTGGAAACCAGTACAACGGTGGCTCCACCCATCAGTTAGATCGTGTTGCAAGGCTCGTGCGAGAAAGGAACCTAAGGAGAAGTAGCAGAGCTTCCCATTCCAATGAGGTGACTGATAGCCATGCAGGGGCTGAAGCTTGGGAAAATGGGTCCAGGGTCAGAGACATTGACCACCATAACAACAATTCCTATGTTGAACAATACTTGGAAGCAGCTGCTGCAGCTGCAAGGGAAAATCCAGAAGGATGTGAAAAGCAGGACGGATTGCCTTTGAGACAAAGGCTATTGGTTGTTGCTAATAGACTGCCTGTCTCTGCAGTTAGAAGAGGAGAAGAATCATGGTCTTTAGAGATAAGTGCTGGAGGCTTAGTCAGTGCTCTTCTAGGTAACTCGTTTAGATCTCTTTTCCTTTTTCATAAAATTCTATTGTTTTGCTTGGCAAAAAGGTTGGTTACTGAACTTCCTGATGAAGATTGTGGCCCTTGTTAAGTTTGTAGATCCAAAAAATGAATAAAATTGTTGACCCTACAAACTACCGCACGGTTCAGTTAATTTGAATTATTGATTTTAAGTGTGTGTTACTTATTCGTGATTTACACGACTCTGTCTCTCTCTCTCTCACACACAGACACATTTTCTTTGAGTACAATTTTACATGTTTTCCTTCCACTGAAAAACTTTTTGATGTCATCAAAGGTGTCAAAGAGTTTGAGGCAAGATGGATAGGCTGGGCTGGAGTAAATGTGCCGGATGAGATTGGCCAGAAGGCATTGACCAAAGCTTTGGCTGAGAAGGCAAGTTCTTAACTCTTTTTCCCTTTTCTTTTTCATGTATTTCAGCCTTTTTCTAAAATTTATTTTAATGACTCCGTACTTATTGAAGTTAATTTTATGTTTCTGTTGTCTAATGTCCCCCGATTATTTTAGAGATGCATACCTGTATTCCTGGATGAAGAGATTGTTCACCAGTATTATAATGGCTACTGCAACAATATATTGTGGCCTCTTTTTCATTACCTTGGGCTTCCACAAGAAGATCGCTTGGCCACAACCCGAAGTTTTCAGTCTCAATTTGCTGCATATAAGAAGGCTAATCAGATGTTTGCTGACGTGGTGAACAAGCACTATGAAGAAGGTGATGTGGTCTGGTGCCATGATTATCATCTAATGTTCCTACCAAAATGCCTAAAAGAACACAATATCAATATGAAAGTGGGTTGGTTTCTCCATACACCATTTCCTTCTTCTGAAATCCACAGAACACTGCCATCTCGTTCAGAGCTATTGCGTTCAGTTCTTGCTGCTGATCTGGTTGGGTGAGATTCATTTGTTTCACTAATTCTTTCAAATTGTAGGAAAATGCTTCTACCTTACCATTTGGTCCTTATTATGTGATGGATAACTGTACAATTATCAAACTTATGCTACTATGTGTACTTCTCCAGGAAGTACTTATGATTTGTGCTGTTTATATTGTAATTAGGGTGTTTCGTTCATATTTTATTATGCTTTCTTGCATTACTTGGAATATTATGGTATAACATGAGATTTAAGGGAGCAGCACATAGTGACTTAAACATGAATTCTGGAGCAATCTAACCATACACCAGTAAGAGGAATATTCTCATCTCTTTGCACGTTTACACATCTTAGTTTGACACCACAGGAATGAAATATTTGTTGTTTTTACTGTTCTACTACTAATAAAAAAATAACTAGTCTTTTGAGTTTTCACTAGAAAGGTGCTTCAGGATTTAGAAAATTTCAATCTATGTTTTATCCTGTCTTGTTTGTGGTTTGCAATACTTGATTTTTTGGATGTTACAATTTTTACATGTTGTCAGACAATAGTTCAGATATACTTGCTGATAAATAGTAATTAAGTTGTGAACATTGTCCTTGCAACTCAATTTCCTTGTTTGATGATTTTGCTCTCTTTAAATTCTTCATTTTTCTCATTTTATTGTCAGTGAAAGTTATTCTGTATCCTAAACATCAACCTTTCCTTCACATGCAACTCTAAACAGATTTCATACATATGACTATGCAAGGCACTTTGTCAGTGCTTGTACCCGCATTCTAGGCCTTGAGGGAACACCTGAAGGAGTTGAGGATCAAGGAAGGTTGACACGAGTTGCTGCAGTATGTTTGAATAAAATTGTTAATATGATTATGTCCTCTTTTTAAATCAATTGTGTTAGCGTTTTCTGAAGCATGCGAACATCTGAACATATTACATCAAGATTACTTAACATCCTGCCATTACTTTATTTATATTCCCAATTAATCTCTGTACATCAGTTTCCTATAGGAATTGACTCAGACAGATTCATCAGGGCACTTGAGATGCCTACAGTACAGGATCACATCAGAGAATTGAAAGAAAGATTTGCTGGAAGAAAGGTAAAGCATTTCATATACAGAGGCCAACTGTCATAAAGAGTTAAATGTTTGAGCTACCTTTACTATTTGTTGTCAGGAAAAGAAAGCAGTTCTTTGTGTTTATCCTTGACCCCTCCATGGGTTTGTGTGATTTGTATAAAAGAGATTCATACTGTTAAATTGACAAAAAAAGAGCCAAAAAAGATTGTAGGTTCTGCTAAATAAAAAGAAGACTATAGCATGATAAGACTTTGCAGGACAGTTTAATTTCCAAAAAAAAAAAAAGAAAGACTCTGGAGGACAGCTGAAGTTTTCTAACCATTTGATCAATTCTTGTAGAAGTGATTCTAGTCAAGGAAAAATATTCAGATACTTTGTGAATAGGCCATACTAAATGACTTCATATAATGACATGCTAATATGTGATTTTCCTTCTCTTGTCATGTATTAGTACTTTTGTTGCTTGAAGTGGCATTATGCTTGTGACATAATAATGGTGTTCTGCCTTCTGTGTTTGTAGTAGCTCTATCTTGAATCTGTTTTATCTTTTGACAAAAGATTCCTAGCAAGATTCAAAATTTAAGCTCGTGAATGTTTCACCTCGCAAATGGTTTTTATAAACTTCAAGAGATTCTGAATGATATATTTCCTCTGTTGTTGATGTATGTGAATGTATTTTCTTTGACTACAGTACTTAGTGAATGTTTGTAGGTTCCACTCTCACTAATTGTTGGTTGAAGCATGTTTAAGTTGTATGTATATGTTTGATTTTGTTCTGCGTAAGCTGAATGCATTAAAATACTGCTTTTGTTGCTTGTGCCTTGCTAAATTTTAACAAATAGGTCTACAGTTTACTTACTTTAATATTTACTTTATTGCTGTTTTATCTAGTAACCCTAGAGTGTATATTGTCTTTACTTTACGAAAAGGCTGCATCATTTGCATTACTTGATTTCTCAAGCTTATACTGAATTCTCATTTTTTGCTTGTATTTCTCTTGAAGGTAATGTTAGGTGTTGATCGTCTTGATATGATAAAGGGGATTCCACAGAAAATTCTTGCATTTGAAAAGTTTCTGGAGGAAAACTCTCACTGGCGTGATAAAGTTGTACTCCTGCAAATTGCTGTGCCAACAAGAACTGATGTTCCCGAGTGTAGGCTTCCTAATATACTTTGTACTGTTATCATAGAGTTGCTCATTTGTTAATTTTAGACCAAGGATTTTTAACTTGCTTTCCTAATTAATCTGAATGGCTTGTGTTTTCTCATTGAAACTAAAAACGATTCTGTTGTCCAATCTATAGATGGTTCAGGTTTACATAAATAATAGAAGCTATAATAGACATAGCGGGACTTGGAATTTAGATCATATTACTTGAGTTAAAACTGCTAATATAGAGATGACAATGCTTTACTGAAATAGACGTAGTTTTTTCTTATAATGTAGAGGAGCTGAGACGAATGATAGACCATACTGCAAGTGAAAGATATTAATGCAACATAGTCATGTATTTCAAGCGTTGGCTAAACTTTCTAGCTGGTCTTCTAGATAATGACTGTTTTAGGATTCTTATTTTCAGTTTCTAGTAGACAGGTTTTTATCTTCAATAGTTTAATATCTCTTTCTTATGGGTTGATTGTGGAAGATAAGCCCTTCATTAGAATGTTCGATTATATAAGATCTTTTGAGGTGTGGCTAGTTTGCAAAAAATTCTCAGCTCCTAAGAAAATGTGTCCTTGGTGGGCAGTAGGGATCTTTGAACTCATTATTCTTTGTGAGCACTAACATTTATTGAGAAGGTTCCAATTTCTCCCTTTAATTCCTGCTCTTTTCAAGGCTATTATTCTAAGCTACATTATCATCTTCGTATCTTGGTATCTTCCATCAACATTTTGATTTCTTGTTATCCTTTTACTTGAATTCTTTCTTAGAATATAAGGGCAATCATAATAGAATTCTTAGCATTATTCATCTAGTAAACTGTCTTATGCTGAATGATATATATATATATACATATATATATTGATATATTCTTTATTATGCAGATCAAAAACTTACGAGCCAGGTTCATGAAATTGTTGGGCGCATTAATGGAAGATTTGGAACATTGACTACTGTCCCTATACATCATCTGGTCTTTATCATCTTAACTTGAATTTGGTCATTTGCCTTTCATAGACAATTATCTTCTTGACCATAAAACTTTAAGGTGTCTTGCAATTTATAAGGAATTGTAGTTTATGAACTCACACAAAAAGTTTAAATCGATATGGGAGACATTGAAATATTTAAATAGGGTGTTCAATGTAAATAATAATAGAAGATTGATGAATTGATGCATATTTATATTATATTTAAAATAGATAAATAAACACGTGAAAAATATGGGTCTTCCTTAAAATATTTATAATTTGTATAAAAAATCTAAATATATTAATGGAAATTTTAGTTTTCTCTGTCATGTTAAATGATTTATATCTTTAGTGCCCGTAATAGCAGGGATAAGGTGTGTTTATCTATCATTAATATGCAAATTTTCTTATGGATAAGTATAATAGAATATTAATGTAACATAGTGATTTTTTGGATAAGTGGATGAGAAAGTGCATTTTGTTGTCAATCTATATTTTTAGTTTTTCGTGAAGACGTTCTGGACTAGAGATTACATATCAAACTAACATTCATTTTTTTATTTATTTCTAACATCCCAAGTGAAGTTTTTCTCCATTAAGCATAATATTTCCCATATCGAATGAACCCTAAGTAGTGGTTTTCTACTGTTTCATCTATGTATCTCCTTTATTAGAATACAACATTTCAGATTGTTTAAATTGTGTATCTCCTTTATTAGAATACAACATTTCAGATTGTTTTTATTGTGGTGGAATTCATTGGACATGGTTGAACTGCTATTATTTTTGTCAAGAAAGATAAGGGAGATTTAGGCTAAGAATAGATACTTGTTGAGTGTTGAAGTTTCTGAAGCATTGCAAGTTGATGGGTATGTGTAATGCTTATGAACAAATTTTTGCCTCCTGACTATAACCCCCACCCTTGTTATTGAAGTCTTTTGTAAAATGTGAGCCATAACTAGGCAGTAGGTTTATGTATCATATTGCATCAAGAACTCTAATAATCTAACAAAGATTCCTGGCGTCAACATAATCAAACATTTTATGCAACTGACAAGAGCTAAGGGAATTGACTTTTCTATTGAGAAACTTTAGTAAAGAAACTTAAAGTTGTTGGAGTCTCTGGACATATTTTCTATTTTAGGAAGCTCCTCTGAAAGTTGTTTAATGTGTCATCGAACTCCAATCCATTTGTTTGATTATTGTTCCTGACCTTTGTGTTGCTCTTATCATATTTATTGCGGCTTAATACCTGACCATAAGTAGATCAATCTGGTCTTCCACATACTTCCCATGTTTCAGAAAGTATCTGTCGAACCAAAATTCCATATTTTGAGCTTGTTCAAAGTTTGTTAGCAATGAGAAGGCGCATCTTCTCTGTAATCCTAATTTTCCAATTCCAAAGTGAGTGAGAAATAGCAAAGAGGTCTCTTTCTAAAAATTTATACTAATTTTAGCCTGGCCATTTACTTAAATTTCTATTCTCTAATTCATTCCTCATATACTTAAGCTAATTGTACTTCCTTGCAATAGTGCAGTGGTTGTTTAACATCTTGACTCTATCTTGTCCTGTAAGTACTTAGTCACATAATTATTCTTTTTCTCTAGATTTTATGGACAAAAAAGCGTTAATGTACAAGCCATTTATGTGCTTTAATGCTCATTCTGTGTAATTCTTGGTACTGCAGATATAACCAAGGTTAGGAGTTTTATTTTGTGATTGAAACAGAGATCTTTTGATACAGTTACTATTGAGTTATTACTCTTCCTTTATTAGTCAATGAGGCGTAGGAAGTTCCTAAAGCATGTCCTTTTCCGTTACAGGATCGCTCTTTGGACTTTCATGCATTATGTGCATTATATGCAGTTACTGGTACTGTCTTCATTCTCAAAAACTTCTTAGTTAAATGACTTCTTGATTAGAAGTTTTCTTGTGATCTGTCAAGATAAATAATGCTTCTTTTACAGTTCTGTAATTTGAAAAATTGGGACAATCATTTCTGTTAAATTATGTAATTCCAAGTTAACTAAGTGGCATCTTGATGAGAAAACGAGTATAACTGGAGGATTTACGATGTCAAACATAATATCAAAGATAGTGGTTGTATATATTTCTTACTTCAAAACGCTTAGATGTTAACTTATTATATGGAACAAAGATGCAATACCTCTTTAAAATTGTGCAGGCATAGCTAATATGTGGCACTCATATTTCTAGCTCATATTTTTCTTTCAATTGCTTATTTGTTTTATTTATTTATTTGTCTTTTTTCTTATATATTTATTTATTTACTGGTTTTTATTTTTATATTTATTTTATCTTTATTTACTTTGATTTTGATTTTTATGTAGTTATTTGTTTATGTGTTTGGTTTTTGTTTTCTTCAAACCCATTTTTTCAAAAACTTGTTTTTTCTATGGGTTTATTGGAAACAATCGCTTTACTAGTTAGGAGTAAGGTTTCGTACTTCTAGATCTCCCTAAACTTTGCATCTCAGTGGAATTTCTATTGGGACGTTGTTGTTGTTTTAGTGCTCATAATATGATCAAAGAAAAAAAAAAAATTCCTATTAGGTACTGCCACTGGCTTAAATATGTGGTTACAAAATTTTTTTTGACAGAACTAAATCTTACCCTTGATGAATAGAGTTAATAGTTTGCATAGATTATTGCATGAAGGTTTCAGAAAGCATGTCTTGTTTAATAATAGTTGGTGTTTTGCACATAATTCTCTTTTCCATATGGTCTTTACAGATGTAGCACTAGTAACTTCCTTGAGGGATGGAATGAATCTTGTCAGTTATGAGTTTGTTGCTTGCCAAGATTCAAAGAAAGGTGTTCTCATTCTCAGCGAGGTAAATATAAGTTACTGAAAATACGTGATTTTTAATCTAACTGGTCCTGATGCAACACCACTACCTAGAGTCTTATCAGCCCTCTACAATGTATAAAGTATCAAAGATAGCAATCTTCAGATCATATTATGTAATCATTCTTGTTGAATCTTGCAATCATCGGATATTTTTGCTGGACGTAAATGATGGATAATAAGCTTAATTTTGGCATTGTTTGTATGTCATTGTCAAGTGAAAATGAAATCATTAAAATATTTATCCTCTTTACTGATATGACATAAAAATACAAGTGATCCCAAGTGCTTAAAACTTATGCTGCATAACCTCATAGACCATATAAGTTGGTCTTGACTTTCTTTTGTGAAAAATTTAGATGCCACCTCTTTATATCATATTTCACATATTCATATCACTTATAGTTTGCGCTGATGTGCCATGTTCTTGTAGTTAGAGGCTAAATAAATTGGTTTTTGCAATTTGTTTTATTTGGTTTGTATCATTTTTTCCTAAGATTATGAAGCAAAAGTTATGTTCTGGACTTCTAAAAACAAGATTTGCTTTCCTCCCTTTTTAATATCGTCATTGTTATTTCTATCTGTTGCCCTGGTAGTACTCAGAATATTGTATATTTATAATGTTTATTATCCGAAATGTTCTTTCTTATTTTGTTTTAATTGCTCTGTTATTACCTATGTAGGAAGATTCGTGATTCTGGATTATCTTTCACAATAATGGATCGTGTTGACCTTTTGACATTTAGTTTGCTTTGTGTCCTCTATAGTTTGCTGGTGCGGCACAGTCATTGGGTGCTGGAGCAATCCTTGTGAATCCTTGGAACATTAGTGAAGTTGCTGATTCAATACGCCAGGCTTTGACTATGCCAGCGGAAGTAAGAGAGAAGCGACATCAACATAATTTTCGGCACGTCACTACCCACACAGCCCAAGAATGGGCAGAAACTTTTGTGAGGTATGATGAATAGCTTTAATTTAAAAGGTGTACTTTTTCTCTTTTTTTGTAAGCTTATTTTCCTTGGCATATCCATATGAATCTAGGTTTGTTTCCCATCCTTTGTTAAAAGATAAAGTATATAAAATATAAAATTTTAGGGCTTTTGATCTCCTCACCAACTAAGAAGCCTGAGACATGGGAAGGATAACTGATATGGTTGGCATGTTTATAGTATTTGCGGCTTTATATGAACCTTTTAAGCAGAAATATCTTGCATGCCAGTATGTTGCAAGTGGTAATGTTGTTCAGAGGAGTAATCTCGTTTCTGATGTCCAACTAATGTAGTTTACAGTAATACACTCCTATCATTTTTCATCCATGTGTCAAACAATAATCTGACTCACCTCTGCATTAGTTATGTTGAAGAACTTGCTGAGGTGTTTCATGAAAAAGCTGAAGAGAGTTGCAAGTTTAGTCAGTTTTGTTCACCCTGCCTGAAATAGTAACTTGTTATGTGGATTTTTGGTTGCTGTTGCTTGATTATTTAATTTGACTTAAAGGAGCCAGATTCACTCAAGAGTTGTTTAAATTACTTTGTTTTATTAAGAGTTCTGTGACATTCCGTATATGTATAATGCAATGAAGGGGTATACATGGAAATAAGAACACAGTTTAAATGCTACATTTTTATAAAATTATGTTCCTTTACATGTGACACAAGCCTAAATGCATCAAGCTGTACATTTGCTGATGGCTCTAGGATTCTCCATAATTTTGTAGTACTGAATTATGTTTAGAGTGGGTTCCATCTGTTTGTTTATTGTTGTTATTAATGCCCTCTGCAATCTGAATTTTCATTTCACATTTTTATTACTTCACAGTGAACTGAATGACACGGTTGTTGAAGCACAATTAAGGACCAAACAAGTCCCACCTTTACTTCCAGAAGAAGATGCAGTTAAACGATTTTTACAGTCTAATAATCGATTGCTTATACTGGTATGCTCTGTTTGACATGTTTAGTTGGAACCCCTTTGTGGTTGCTATTCGCCATACAGGATATTTCTAATGACATTTCTATGTTAAAAGGAACCAGGGGTTGACACGTGTCACATGTCTAGCATGCGTGGTTTCTTTGGTTCTAAGACTATTTCATTATTAATCCATGTATTTTGCTGTTTAAACTGCAGGGATTTAATGCAACATTAACCGAACCAGTGGACACACGTGGGAGAGGAGGTGATCAAATTAAAGAGATGGAACTTAAGTTGCACCCTGAGTTGAGAGAAACATTAAAAGCACTTTGCAGGGATTCAAATACCACCATTCTTGTGCTCAGTGGGAGTGATAGAAGCATTTTGGATGCTGTATTTGACCTAATTCTATGGTTGATTCCTTCTAAACCTATTATGTTTATATTGTAATCGAGCTTTTCTCATCCACAGAACTTAGGGGATTATGAAATGTGGTTGGCAGCTGAACATGGAATGTTTTTACGCAATACAATTGGAACATGGATGACAACAATGCCAGACCACTCAAATCTGGAATGGGTGGACAGTGTGAAGGTGCTGAAGTTACTTGTGTTGAGTTTGCATTTTGCAATTGCTGATCACTATCTACTAAAGAATCATATGCCTCTTTGGCTCGTGTTTTCAGCATGTTTTTGAGTATTTCACAGAGAGGACTCCCCGATCACATTTTGAGCTGCGTGAAACTTCACTTGTGTGGAACTACAAATATGCAGGTGCTGTTTCTTCTGTTATTTAGGCTAGTACATGGTTATATGGTGTGAACTGAGGTTGTCTTTCCATTTGTGGTTGTTTACATCTTTTTGCTGCTGTAGATATTGAATTTGGAAGACTTCAAGCAAGAGATATGCTGCAGCATCTCTGGACAGGTCCAATTTCTAATGCATCTGTTGATGTGGTACAAGGTAGCCGTTCAGTTGAAGTTCGAGCAGTTGGTGTTACAAAGGTAACTAGTTATTTTCTATTTCAAAAGCTCCTGGCAAACTTGAAATTGTAGGTTTTTTTTTTATTTATTTATCATGGTTCTTGTCTATTTCTAATAGGCCCTTGTCTATTCAGGGTGCTTTTATTGATAGAATCCTTGGGGAGATAGTTCACAGCAAATCCATGCCAACACCAATTGATTACGTCCTTTGTATTGGGCATTTTCTGGGAAAGGTAACCTGAAACATACTTCGTAGCAATTTAGCTCTTTTCAACTAGCTTGATTTATCAACTGCAACGATCTATGAAAGGTAATTTGTAGGCTTTTGTGGACTATGTTCCAAGATTCATTGAATTATTGTCAGATACAATAAAATATCAATAGACCTTACATTGGGACAATGGTAATATTTCCAAGAAAAAATAATGTTCAATCATTTGTAGCTGCCTGAATAACCCAAATCAAGCAACAGCAGTGCGACCATATTTGCTTCCCAAATAGAGTACACATTTTTCTACTGGAACTCACTTAGTTGGCAAATCCCAATCAAGCTTCAAGAATTTTAATTGTTTGTGAACAGTGCACCATCTTCAAGTTATTTGACAATCACATAAAAGATACAAACATGTACTCCCTTAGGCTTGATATATTATCCCTTCAATTGTTGATGTCTCACTGTCATAGATCCTATCTTATCCCTTCAATTGTTGGCGTCTCACTTTGTCATAGATTCTAATAGGTTTTCTTTACTTCTTCAGGATGAAGATATATATACATTTTTTGAGCCAGAGCTTCCTTCTGATGGCTTTGGGATACTAAGAACCAAACAAACAGATGGGCTGAAGTTACCTGGGGAAAGAAGACCTTTGAAGCTTCCGGCTGGTAGGACTGGGTCAAAATCATCCCAGAGTAAGTCACAACGTCCTCTACCAAATACTGAGACGAAGACAAATAATCATAACTGCAGAAGTGGGAGAAAACCATCACCCTTACCGGAAAAGACATCTTTCAATGTGCTTGATCTCAAGGGAGACAATTACTTCTCGTGTGCTGTTGGAAGAACCTGTACGAATGCACGATATTTGCTTGGATCATCAGAAGACGTCGCGTCCTTTTTGAAAAGACTATCCAATGCATCTTCGTCAGGCACATACGCATCAAGTTGAGAAGTGCCTTTTGAAGAACGGAACGATAACCTGTGCTTCCTATGTACATCTTGTTGCTCCGCTAGTTTATCAAAATACCTTAATTCTGCTAGTATTAATAGGACCAAAAACTGTTTGAATATTATTTTATGACAGCAGCAGTGCTCTCTGTTGAAAATCCAGAAAGCACATTTTTATAATCGTCGGCAGCATGATTTTACGCTTTTGACTAAGTGTTGCAACTACTAGAGGTACAATATCTTAGTCCAACACAGCCGGAGTATTCTACTTGTGCTTTGGGTGTTGCTAATCTTATTTAATGTTCGCAATGATCTAAGCTAAAATCTCACAGTAAGCTCAACTATCTCCGACTTTAGACCCAACTTCCCAGAGCATTAACCAAAAGCTCTTTTCTTTTTGTAATTTAAGGATTGCCACTGATAACAATTCAACCCGTAGAGAAATAACTGGTGGTGGGTAGCTGTGATGCGTCAACATTTAATTATGGACTCCTGTTAATCTAAATAAATGGTAGCAGTTAGTTTGCTCCATTTCAGAATAAGCCGATTCGTTTCAAAATTTGTCACCAAAACCCCCCTTCTCAAAAAGTTGATGGATTTGTTATAGATACAGCTATTCCTCGCCCACCCGAAACTCAAGAAATGGAAGTTAATCCGCTCGAGTTCAACAGCCCCTCCATTCCCGTCCGCCACTTAAAAAACACGTTCAAACTAGTATAAAATCCATCAACTCCTAAAAATCTCTTTGTACAACCTGTGCTGTATATTTCTATGGAAGGAACAATTTCTAGGTTGTTGGGCTTAATATTTTTTTAATACTCTTTCAGTTAATATCTTGAGTTTTTTATTTACTACCTTAGTTTCTTAAAATTCCTCTGTAGTATACACTTTTCTTAATTTTTGTGTGAATAGTATAAGGAATTTATATAGGACAACAATTTAAGAAGAATCTATTTATTCTCTAAATAATAGAATCTCAACTAATTACTAGAATATCAACTACTTATCTCTAAAGATAATCAACTGATTATTTCTATAATACCAGCACTCACCCTTGAGTTGGTGTATAGATATTGATCATACCCAACTTACCTGCAATGAACTCAAAATTCTATCTTTCTAGCCCCTTTGGTGAAGACATCAATAATTTGTTGTGTTGTAGGTACAAATAGTATGCAAATGATTCCACTTTTAAGTTTTTCTTTTATAAAATGTCCGTCAATCTCTACATGCTTTGTGTGATCATGTTGAACTGGATTGTTGGCAATAATGATAGTTGCTTTGCTATCACAAAAAAACTTCATTAGCTACTCCATTAGTTTCTTAAGTTCTTTCATTACTCTTTTAAGCCAAGTTATTTAACAAATTCCTTAAGCGATTGCCCTATACTCTACCTCCAAACTACTTCTAACTACCACATTTTTAAAACTCTTTTAGGTTATTATATTTCCCCACAAATATATGCAACACCTAGAAGTTGATCTTTTGTCAGTAAAAGCCTTGCTGAGTATGCATCAGTGTAGACTTCAACTCTCATTTGATCATTTTCCTTGAAGAATAATTCTTTCCCTAACCTTTAAGTATCTTAAGATTTTGTATATTGCCTCCAAGTGTTCTTTATAGGGAGTAGGCATAAATAGGCTTATTACACTGAAAACAAAGGAAATATCTGGTCTGGTGTGAGATAAGTGGATTTGCTTTCTTACCAGTCATTGATATTTACCTGTGTCTACTGAAACTCCTTCTTTAACTTTACCCAGCTTTGAGTTGAATTCCATAGAAGTATTTGAAACACATCCATTCATCCTAATTTCTTCTAGAAGGTCCAGGATATACTTTCATTGGATGGCTACTATGCGCTTCTTAGATCTAGCAATTTCCATCCCTTGGAAGTATCTAACATACCCCAGCTCTTTGATGTCAAACTCCTTTGAAAAATTCTTTTTAAGAATTTCAATGTCTTTAAAATCATCATTAGTAAGAATAATGTTGTCTACATGCACAATTAGAATCGCAGACCTTCCTTCTACGAAAGTTTTTATGAATAGAGTATGATAAGGTTGCCCCTGTAAGAAACCTTGAGACTTCACTAATCTTGAGAATCTTTCAAACCCGGCCATTGGGGACTATTTTAGCCCATATAAAGATTTTTTTTTAGTTTGTATAGTCTTTTTTTGAAAATTTCACTAAATCCTAGGGGAGGCTCCATATACACCTCTTCTTCTAAATCTCCATTTGGGAGGGAATTTTCACATCTAACTGATGTAGTGTCCAATCTAGATTAATTGTAATAGAAAGCAACACTCTCACAGTATTTAACTTAGCAACAAGCGTAAAAGTTTCTAAATAATCCATGTCATAGGTTTAAGTAAACCCTTAGCAACGAGGCGAGTCTTACATCTTTCAAGTGATCCATCATAATTGTACTTTACGGTGAACAATCATTTACATCTGACTAGGACTTTCCCTTTCGAGAGATCAACTTCCTCCCATATTCTATTTTCCCCCAAAGCTCTCATCTCCTCGAAGACTTCATACCTCCACTCAATAATATTTAGAGCCTCTTGTATATTATTAGGACTGGAAACATTGGATAACTTATAAGTAAATGCTTGAAATGATGGAGGTAGGCTTTGATATGATAAGAAGTTATAGAAAGGATATTTGGTAATAGTTTTAGAACCTTTCCTAAAAGTAATGGATAAATCTAAGGTTTCATTTGACTCTAGAATAGACATTGGTTCAGGTGACACTGATTTAATAAAAATAGATTAAAACTAAGATTCACCTAGTTGGTCTCTAATTTTTGGATTTCTTTTTGGGTTAGACTCTTGACCATATTGTAAATTGTTTGTGTTTTTTCCGTCGTTTTGGATTTTCTCAAAAATATTTTTCCTTTAAAATGATTCCCATGTACACATTCAATTCTTTTCTCGATATATCATTAGTGATTGAATCAGGATTATAGAAAATATCTACGTCATTGCATAAATATCACAAAATGTATATTCACTACGTGTTGTCCCCAAAAGATGTGGTGAGAGAAAAAAGGATTATCTTAAAAAAAGGTGACATATAAGGAAATAAAAAACCTTTTGGTTATTGGATTAGAGAACTTGTTCCCTTTTTGAGTGGAAGGATAACCAACGAAACATATTTTTGTGTTGTAGGATCAATTGTTCCGCAGTTGTTTTCATCATTATGAATAAATTTAGTACACCCAAGCACTTTAAAAGGGAGATCATGTGATAATTGAGATGAAAGAAAACATTTATTAAAATAATTAATAGGTGTTTGAAATTTTAAAGCTTTCAAAGGCATCCTATTGATCAAATATGTAGCTATTAGGATAGTCTCCCCCCATAAGTACTTAGGAGTATTAATTGAAAACATCAAAGATCTTGTAATTTCTAATAGGTATTTGTTTTTTCTTTTTGTTATTCCATTTTGTTATGGGGTGTTAGTGTATGAGCTTTGATGAATAATACCTTTTTCAACAAAAAAATTCCTTAAAACCTTGTTAAAGTATTATTTTCCATATTGCTTCTAAAAACATGAATCCTAGTTTGAAATTGTGTTTGGATCATGTTAAAAAAGTTTTGAAACACCCTCTCAACATCTAACTTCTCATTGAGTAAAAATAACCAAGTGACTCTAGTGTGGTCATCAATAAAAGTTAACCTTTTTCTAGTTACTTTTTTATTCTAAAAAATCCACAAATATCTCTATGGATTATAACAAAGGGTTTTTGTAACATTTTGTTACCTTCAGGGAGGCTAGAATAGTAAATATGAGTGATCAATGAGAGCTTAGAAATATATTTTCATGCTCATGCATAATATGTCATACATATGCACATGAATTGCAACATTCCACTACCATAAGGCAAACCGAATACCCGAAGGACATTCAAGTACATATCCTATGATAATTGTTAAGTCAAAATGACTTTACGATTAATAATTTTGATGAAGACCAAATAATACAGATGAAAGAAAATGAGACGGAATCAGATATAAAAATAAGACGGAAGAAAATGAGACAGAAGCAGGTACAAAAATGAGACGGAAGTAGATACAAAAATGAGACGGAAGAAAATAAAACGGAAGCAAATCGAAAAATGAGATGGAAGAAAATGAGACGAAAGTAGATACGAAAATGAGACGGAAGAAAATAAGACGGAAGCAGATACAAAAAATGAGACGGAAGCAGATACAAAAATGAGACGAAAGAAAATGAGACAGAAGCAGATACAAAAATGAGACGGAAGTGGAAGCCAAACATGAGACGATAGAAAAATGAGACGGAAGCGAAAAGCAAAAATAAGACGAAGACCTGAGACCACGTCGGATGATTAATCAGTTGAGTTAGTTATAGAACTCAACTGAATAACTGTTTCTTCAAAGATTAAGAAACAAGAAGAAAGAAGCAGTTATCAAGAAGCGGTTGAAGACGAAGGCTATAAATACAAGTCGGAGTTGAAGACTGCAGAAGTTGTGAATTTCAAAAGAGCTAGAGATTCTAAAGCTAGAAATTTTATTGTGTTAAACTTAGAGCTATTATTGTTTGTAACAAAGCTCAAAACATCTTTTAGTAAAAAGAAGAAAAGCTGATAGCCTGAAGAGGCTAAGTAAGAAAAGAATACTTGCTGTAAGAGACCTGAAGAGGCTCGGTGAAAAGAATACTTGTATCTTTGAGAAGTATAGTGAAATCTCAGAAAGGATTCTGAGGACTGGACGTAACCCACTGTTTGGGGTGAACCAGTATAAATCTGTTGTGTCGACTCTTACTCTCAACTTTTAATTTCTACTGTTGATACAAGTACTTAGAAGCAAATTGCAAATACTTCGTAATACTGTTTCTCAATAGTTCTGATCAAAAGCAAGTTTTCAAAAGAAGTTTTAAAAAGGGGATTATCATTAAGAAAAAGGATACACAATTCAACCCCTCATTCTTGTGTGTTTTGTATATCGAATATTAAGTCTGCACTAACGTGTGATTTACTTCAATTGGTATCAGATCTCGGTGTCCAAGAACCACCTTAACAAAGTGTGGATAAAGATCCATGGCAAAATCACACATAAATATAGCTGAAGGTGCCTCCGTCACTAGACCTCCTGTGTTCAATGGAGAAGACTATCATTACTAGAAAGACAGGATGTGGCTCTTCATTGAATCTACTCATATCGATCTTTGGAAGATAATGGAAAATGGACCGTATACACCGGTAGATGAAGTAGGTAATGCTATTCCACAAATTAGATGGTCTGCAGATCAAAAAGCGAGATTCTAACTGAATTCGAAGGCCAAGTTCTTTTTCAGCTATTCCCTAAGTAGAAGTGAGTATGATAAAGTTTACAGATGCGACACTGCGAAGGAGATGTGGGATACGCTATCCTTCACGTACGTAGGCACAAATCAAGTAAAGGAATCCAAGATAAGCATTCTTGTTCAAAATGAAGGGCGAAGAGTCTATTGATAAGATGTTTGAAAGATTTCAAACTATCATCAATAGACTTAAAGCTCTAGGTAGAACTTACGACAATCAAGATCACGTTCGAAAGATCCTCAGAAGTTTACTGAAGAGATGGAGACCAAAAGTCACAGCTGTATAAGAAGCCAAGGATTTGAGCGTGTTGAAGCTTGATGAATTGGTTGGATCTCTCAAGATACATGAAGTTGAACTCGATGAGGAAGATAAGCCCTAGATGGGATAAATCCATAGCATTGAAAGCTGGACAGCAGAATCATAAGAATCAAAGGAAGAGGAACTCATCGTCGAAAGCGCTGAAGATTGAAGAAGTCAAGAATGACGATTCCAGTGAATCAGATTAAGATTCAAGCGAAGAAGAAGAAGAACTATACTTTATCTTAAGGAAGATTAGACGCATGTGGAAGAAGAAGGCTAAAGGAAACAAAGAGTCCTACTTCAAGAAGAATAGAAAAGATGAAGGAAAGAATGAGAAAGCATCCATTATATGCTATGAATGTAATAAACTGGGACACTACAAGTCTGAATGTCCATTTTTGAAAAGAAAGCCAAATAAGAGTAGAGAAGGAAAGAAAAGTATGATGGCAACCTAGGAAGATCTAGATTCGTCTGAATTAGATATTGACTCAGAGGTATCAGTACAAACGAATATTTGCCTAGTAGCCGAAGGAGAAAGTGATGAGAAGGTAACCTCAAAATTTAATGAATTACAAGATTCATACTCAGAATTATTAGAAGATTCTCATGCAATTCTGAAACAGTATAAATTGCTAAAGAAAAAGTACGTAGAAAACTTGAAACACACGCAAGTGTTAGAAAAGGAGAACATCTGCTTAAAGAAGCAAGTAGACAAGATGAAGAAAAAGGTAGTTGTAGATAGATCTAAGGAGATCAATCAGCTGAAACAAAGAATAAATAGCCTTTCAGCTGATCTATGAACTTTTACGAAGAGTACTAGAAAAATGAATGATATGCTAGGGAAATACAAACACCCTAATGATAAAATCGGATTAGGGTTTACTAAAAACTATACTCAGCATAGAAAGAATCCTACTCCTCATAAGAAGAAATTTCAGCAGGTATCATCACCATACTATGAGTTGTGTTAGAACTAACCCCAAAGGACTTAAGAAAATTTGGGTACCTAAGAGACAAATAATATCTCCTGCAGATATCCTTCCTTGGAAGAAGCAGCCAGCACCATTGGTACTTGGACAGTGGATGCTTGAGACACATGACGGAAAGAAGGCCTATGTTCCTAGATCTTCAGTATAAGAAGGGAGGATCGGTAACTTTTGGAGACAACCAGCAGGGCAAAATCATTGCAATCAATAAAGATTCCTTTGCGTGTATTGATAATGTGCTACTAGTTAATGGTTTAAAACACAATTTGATTAGTGTCAGTCAATTATGTGATCCTGCTTTTGAAGTGTATTTCAATCAAAATTCTTGTGAAGTCAAAAATAAGGATGGGTCCATATTCTTTTCTACCAAAAGACGAAACAATATTTACAAAATCAATTTTGAAGGCTTACAAAATCAAAATAGTTCTTGTTTTATATCAACTGATCAAGAAAAATAGATTTAGCATAAAAAGCTAGGTCATGTTAGTTTCAAACATATTTCCAAGTTGATTAAACATGATTTAGTAAGAGGATTACAAAAAATAAGTTTTAACAAGGATTTCTTTTATGAAAGTTATCATAAAGGGAAACAGGTTAAAACAACGTTTTCTTCTAAAAATGTTGTAACTTCTTCTAGACCTTTAGAGTTGTTACATATGGATTTATTTGGTCCAACTAGGATATTGAGTCTTGGCGGAAAGAAGTATGGTTTTGTTATTGTTGATGATTTCACTAGATTTTGTTGGATATTGTTTTTATCACATAAAGATGAATCTTTTAAGTGTTTTAAAGTGTTTTCCAAAAATTTATAGAATAAAAAAGGAATGTCTATAGCTAGTTTTAGAAGTGATCATGGTGGTGAGTTCCAAAACTTATTCAGGAATTTTTCTAGGCTATTCATTATCATCAAAAGCTTATAGGGTTTATAATCTTACCTCTAAGACTGTTAAGGAAACTATTCATGGCAAGTTTGATGATAGTTCTCAATCAAGTACGAGGGATGATACTGATAATAAAACCCTATCAGTATCCTTGGTTGATAGTGCAGAAGTATCACAATCAAAAACTCCTTTAGACAAAGTTGAAGATATTCCTGAGACTCTTAATTTGAAAAGTGATTGGAAATATAAGAGTTCTCATCCATAAGAGTTGATTATAGGATAGACCTCAGAAGGAGTGCAAACAAGGTCTAAATTCAGAAGAGAAGCCAATGTAGCATTTTTCTCTTAAATAGAGCCTAAGAAAATTGATGAAGGCCTTTAAGATGAAGCTTAGATTTTAGCTATGCAAGAAGAGTTGAACCAGTTTACTAGGAATAATGTTTGGTCCTTAGTTCCTAGACCCTCGAAGAAGTCCCTATAGGAACTAGATGGGTTTTCAAGAATAAGCTAGAAGAATCAGCTAGAATGAGTCATAACACAGCAAAATTAGTAGCACAACGCTATAATCAGCAAGAAGGAATAGACTACAATGAGACTTATGCTCCTGTAGCAGGACTAGAAGCTATTAGGATTTTGCTTGCATATGCTTTCTGTCACGACATAAAGCTATTTCAAATGGATGTAAAGAGTGCATTTTTAAATGGCTTTATAGATGAAGAGGTTTATGTGAAGCAACCTCTTGGTTTTGAGGATGTTAAGAAATCGGACCATGTCTATAGACTTTATAAAGCTTTGTATGGTTTGAAACAAGCTCCTCGAGCTTGGTATGATCGTCTAAGTTCTTTTCTTATCGAAAATAAGTTCAGTAGAGGTCAGGTAGATAAGACATTATTTAGAAAGTGCATTAAGAATGATTTTATCATAGTTCAAATTTATGTTGATGATATTATCTTTGGTGCAACTTCTAAAATGTTACGTACTAGTTTAGGAAATTTGATGAAAAATGAGTTTGAGATGAGCATGATGGGTGAGTTAAAATTTTTTCTTAGGTTGCAAGTTAAGCAAACTGAGGAAAAGATTTTCATTCATCAATAGAAGTATGTTAAGAAACTATTGACTAAATATGATATAGAAAAAGTAAAACCAATGTCAACTCTGATGCATCCTTCAAACCTTTTGTCCAAGGACAAAACTGGCAAGAAGGTTGATCAAACCTTGTATAGAGGGATTATTGGTTATTTACTTTACCTTACAGCAAGCAGACCTGACATTCTATTTAGTGTTTGCTTGTGTGCAAGATTTCAGTCAAATCCTAGAGAGTTTTATTACATTGCTGTTAAAATAATTTTGAGATATCTATCAGGTACTACTGATCTTTGCTTAATGTATGAGAATGGTAAAGATTTCAGGTTAATTAGCTACTATGATGCAGATTATGCCGGAGATAAGATTGATACAAAAAGTACAAGTGGATGATGTCACTTCCTTGGCCACAACCTAGTTTCATGGCCAAGTAAAAGGCAGAGCTCAATTGCTCTATCAACTGCAGAACCTGAGTATATGTCAGCCGCAAGTTGCTGTTCACAGACGTTGTGGACTAGGTACCAGCTAGAAGAATACTCAGTACAAGAAGATGAAATCCCAATCTACTGTGACAATACAAGTGCTATCAACCTGTCAAAGGACCCTATACAACACTTGAGAGTTAAACATATCGAAGTCAAACACCATTTTCTACGAGACTACGTTCAGAGGAAGATCGTGAGTCTTCAATTTGTTCAGACAAATTATCAGCAGGCGGACATCTTCACTAAGGCATTGAGTGAAGAAAGATTCAAAGAAATCAAATGAAATCTTAACATGGTTATGTTAAGTGATCAACCGTCTGACACATTTTGACCCATACAAAAGGTTCAAAGAGTTAACGGTAACAGTAACTGTAAGTTACAGCTGGTAACTTCTGTTATAAAAAAGTTTTGGAGGGAAATTTTCTCATAGCATTGAGAACACCACCTATTCTAGAATACTCTTGACATACCCTGACATCGATCTT
This sequence comes from Erythroxylum orinocense, assembly GCA_025531955.1. NCBI lineage: Eukaryota > Viridiplantae > Streptophyta > Magnoliopsida > Malpighiales > Erythroxylaceae > Erythroxylum > Erythroxylum orinocense. The sequence continues at coordinate 20,072,470 of JANZLX010000004.1, read as the reverse complement.
TGAAGAACCCTCAACAAAAGCTTTTCATTACTCTGTTTAGATATCAAACTCTCTTTGCTCATTCTCTCAACCTCAGAAACTGACTTCACCTCTTTAAGAAATACATATGTGCATTTAGTTTGTTGTTAATTAAAAAAAATGGAGCCAGGAATGAATTGTAACATCTCGTTACTGTAGCAAGGGTATTCTGGTAATATTGGGTCAGACTGATATGTTTCATTGCATTCACTGACTGAGCATGTTACTAGCCTCTGATCATAGAGGAACAGGTGTCTTGCATATGTATTTATTCATAGGTACATGCATTCATGATTTTTCGGCATTTTTAATTGTAAGTATGAATTGATCGGATTGTGAACTGGAAACTGACTGAACTGA
>JANZLX010000004.1:19984368-20005923 GCA_025531955.1 Erythroxylum orinocense | reverse complement strand
AAAATCATTCAATTTGGTTCCATAGTCCAAAATTTATACCCAAAAATTTCAGACTGTTCATATCCAAAAATAATATTTTATGGTCAACTTCCATCCAAAAATTAACATTCTTAGAGACTAAATCAAAACTCGATTTCATCATACAATTTGTAGCCTTATCTCTCTATTTTAATCCAAATCAAAAATCATCTTATTTGGATAACTAAAGATCAAGTTATGGATAAAACACCGAAGCATACTCAATGAACATATACATTTTACAGTTTTTAACTTCCAACATATCACATACAAAAATTCTAACTTCCAAGAAAAGTTTGGGGTCCAAAAAGGAGATTGAAGTGGATCGAGCTAAGACTCAAGTAATTGAAAAGTTACCACCTTTGACCAATATGAAGGGCATCCGAGCCTTCCTTGGTCATGCAAGGTTCTATAGATGGTTCATTAAGGATTTCTCTCTTAGCACTAGACCGTTAGCTATTTTATTAGTTAAAGATGTTCCTTAAAGAAGTTCCTTTTGTATTTCAGAATATTTGTTTAGATACTTTTAACAGGTTGAAGAAGGCACTTACAACAGCACCCATTCTGATGTCACCAAATTGGTCTCTTCCCTTCTAGTTTATGTATGATGCAAGCAATAATTCCATTAGTTGTGTCTTTGGCCTGCGGAAGGAAAATAGGCTACACGTTATCTACTACACAAGTAAGAACTTGATTGGAGCATAACTGAATTACATAACTATAGAAAATGAGTTGCTTTCTGTGGTATTTATATGTAAGAAATTTTGTTCTTATCTGTTAGGCTTGCATGTTATTGTTTTTACAAATCATGCAACATGGTGATATCTTTTTGCCAAGAAAGATGCCAAGGCTAGGTTTATCTGATGGGTGCTTTTGCTTCAAGAATTCGACATTAAGATTAAAGACAAGAATCAAGCAACAAATTTTGTAGCGAACCACCTCTCGAGACTTAAAGGAGGGAACATAAAGAAGAAGAGAAAATCAAGGAGAGCTTTTCAGATGAGGCTTTAATGATGGTAGGCAATCCTTTTTGACCTTGGTTTGCATATATTGCAAACTACCTCTAAGGTATTATTTTTTTTCTGATCAATCTTATTAATAAAAAAAGAGGTTTTTGTTTCAATGTTCTTATTATATTTGGGATGAACCTATACTATATAATATATGTGTTGATAATGTGATTTGTAAGTGTGTCCTCAAAGATGAAATGCCTAAAATTTTAATGCAATGTCATAACTCACTTCATGCAAGGCATTATGGAGCTAACAAGAATGTAGCTCGAATATTGGAGTTTGGATTCTATTAGCCAACCTTGTTCAAGGATGCTCGAGATTTTTTCTTGAAGTGTGATAGGTGTCAAAGAGTTGGCAACATATCAAAGAAGGATGAGATGCCACTTTCAAACATCAAGGAGGCGCAGATATTCGATGTGTGGGGCTTGGATTTTATAGGACCATTCCCATCCTCCTTAGGTAACACCTACATATTGGTTGGAGTTGACTATGTTTCCAGGTGGGTTGAGGCTATATCTATTCCAACTAATGATGGCAAGGTGGTTCAAAAGTTCATCAAAAAGATCTTTACAAGATTTGGGGTACCTAGAGCGATTATAAGTGATGGAGGGAGCCATTTTGCAACAAACAATTTGAGGCTTTTCTGAAAAGATATAATGTTCATCATAGAGTGGCGACTCCTTACCACCCCCACAGTAGTGGCCCAATGGAGGTAGTGAATAGAGAGTTGAAGAAGATTTTGAAGAAGGTACTGAGTAGCTTAAGAAATGATTAGGCGTTGAAGCTAGATGACACCTTATAGGCTTATAGGATAGGTTTCAAGAGACCCATAGGAACTACCACATATAGACTTGTATATGGCAAGGCATGCCATTTACCTTTGGCATTAGAGCATCAGGACTATTAGGCCGTTGAACATGGATTTGAAGCTAGCAGGTGAGAAGAGATTATTACAACTTGACGAATTAGAAGAGTTGAGGTTTAATGCTTATAAAAATGCCAAGTTATACAAGGAAAGGACAACGAAGTGGCTTGATGCTCACATCAAGAAGAAGGAGTTCAAAAGTGGGGACTTGGTGTTGTTATTTAATTCATGACTTCAATTATTTCCTGGAAAGCTCAATTCAACATGGAGTGGACCCTTCAAGGTTATTCAAGTGTTTCCTTATGGAGCTTTGGATTTGGAAAATGAGAAGGGTGAAGCATTCAAGGTCAATGGGCATAGACGCAAGCCATACTATGGAGGAACATACTCACAGGAAAGAGAAGTCATGTCTTTCCTTTCTCCTTCATGAAAACATGTGAAATGGTCAAGCTAATGACCTTAATTTAGCATGTTTACCTTTCTTTTGCTTGCTTTTGCTTACTTGTGTGTTTGATTTGTTTGGTATTGATTATGTTTTGTTTGATTTTTAACTTGTTTTCTTTTCAATTTTCTTGTTGGTTAGATGGTTTTGATGTGTTGGTAGGTTAATTAAATGTTGGTAATGCATTCTAAGCTTAGAAGAAGGCTGAGAAGTTGGAAAAGTTAGATAATCCAGGATCGTGGGAATTGGGTTGTTTCCCACGATCGTAGGTTAAGGCTTCAAACCTTCTGGAGCCTTAACCCACGATCGTGGAAATCCCTATATCTTTGATAAAATATTTTAAAAAGTCTCTTTTCTTTCTTCTTTCTCCACTTTCTCACTTTCTCTCTCTCTACAACCAACTCCCATTAACCCTAGCTTTGAAAATCTTTCATCTTTCTCCTAAAACCTTAGTATTTTTTCCCATCTTTTCCATCATTAATCACGACTTTTACACTTATTTCACATTACCCATTCAAGAATACAAGGATTTGATGAGTTTTTATTTCTTTCTCTCTCTAAAATGTGCTCACCTCTCTTTTGCACAAAAACCAATCGACCAATTGTGCCTTCAAATCTCCAGAGAAGGTAAAACCGATATGGTATCCAATTTTTACACTCTATTCCCATTTTTTTCGGAAGAAGAAGATATGAGATTTTGGGACTTTAAAGATAGATAATTATTGCCTCCTAGATACTTGGATTTTGAATTGTTAGAAACTCTAGTTTTGAGGTGCAGCATTGAACGATTAGCTACAAATATTGGTTAGGTTCGTCTAATTTGTTATGATATATCCATATACCTAATGATGACAGTAGAATTTTACATCACTAAGTGCTATATTCCTAAAACGGACACATTCTGGGTTAGAATAGGTGGTAATACATATAAGCTTGATTATACTGTCATTCATGTGCTTTTTGACTTATCCAACACAAAAGTTTTAGATGACCATGATGAATTTTTTGTGGATGATTATTGGAAAAGCCTTATGGGTGAAAACTCTTTTGATTCTAGGAATGCACCTAACACTTTAATTCGTAACACTGAGCACTTACTGCTTCACAAATTTATGTGCTTAATTGCTTTTAATAAAACTGAAAACAATAAGTGTTCAACTAAAGAACTTTTCTTTTTTTGGTGCATGGACCGCAAAGTTAAAGTAAATACCCCGTATCATATTTTCAGGTCTATTATGAGTTGCATTAATAAGACAAGCTCATATTTTGGTATGGCGTACTTTGCTACTACTATGGCTTCATTTTACAATCTCGATGTGGATAGTGTGCGCACTGTTAACCCTGATATGTTTGATGTAACGTATTTAAGATGTTTTGAAATTTTGGACCTCCATTCTATAGAGCTCTGAAATCCTCAGACACATACTACTATTAGGAACATGAAGGGCAAGAATGAAGCCACATCTCAACCATCCACCTCTCAGGTAGTCCTAGAGCCTCATGAAGAACTGGTCGAAGGGGAACCAACAGTAACAACAGATGTTGATAGGTTTTAGCAAATTCTTAACCAAATGGTCGCCAATCATCAACAAATCATGTTGCAAGTCAATGAGCTTGGCAACCAAATGCGACAAGTACATAAGGAGTAAAGGTATATCAAGAACAAATCCCTCAATTTCATCTAGACGAAGAACATTGAAATCTCCTCTCTTGCGCCCTCGCCACCGCAATCTCCTTACACCTTCTTACCCTTAACTTTTTATATTGTTTTATTTACTTTGTTAGTTGTGTTATTTATTTACTTGGTTGATGTTGTGTTTGATGTTTTGATTTCTTTCTATGGTTGCCTTGTCACATTGAGGAAAATGTGTTGCTCAAGTGTAGGGAGGTGACATTTTCTTTGTCAATTGCATTGTTTTATTTTGTTTTATTTATTGTTTTCATTTTGTTAATTAGGATGCATGATTTAGGCATATTTGGTTGTTGTTTTGTGTTAAGCAATGGAATCATTTTGATGTGTTTTTCAATGAGAATATGTCATGCTAGTTTGAATGAGATTGAATTCATGCTTAAACTCGGATTAGGCTATTTGAGTAGAGAGTGAATCATGTTGAGTGATGAAAAGTAATTAGTTGCAAAGCTTACTCCAAATTTGACACCTAAGCAATGAGGTAGTGTAGAGTTGCATAATGAATTTTCATTTTAGCCAATGTGAGGATTGAGCTTATATGACTTCATCTAAAGTCATTTTATTTCTTTGAGTGTGTGACACTTCCTTAGGTTACTACCTTAAGAACTTGCTTTGAATTGCTTTGAGTCTACTAGATGCATGCTTAATAGAGATGATTAAGGCTCTTTTTTGTGATAACGCTTGGCTTAAATGACATGCCTTTTTATTATCCCTTGCTACCCCTGTTGAGCCTTAAACCTTTTGTTTCTTGAAAACACCCCATATTTTAAAACCCAAAACCCCATTAACCTACCCATTCATAAGCTTAGTGGATTATTAAGTGGTGCATTAATTTGGGATTTTTTATACAATTTTTCCCGAGAAGAGTTGAATGATACTTCTACTCTTAGATCACATTGTATTTAGTTGCTAGTTTGTTTATTGTTTCTTCAATTATTGATAAAACAAAAAGAAAAGAAAAGAAAAAATGAAGAACATTTTGATAGCATTAATAAGTGCGAAGTAGTAGTTTACTTTCATTTGTATTTTAGAAATATATTTTGTTATCCCTTTGTTCACTTATTAATTTATTAATGCTTATATTAAAACCTTTACCCTTTTTAACCCATCTTAACCCTTACCACATTACAACCCTAAAGTAGTCCTTTTGATCTATTTATGCATGTAATTATTATAGAGGAAAATTAGTGTATTAGCAAGCCTATGGTAGTATAGTTTCCTATAGGGAGCTTGAGTGAAACACTAACCATCAAACACTTGAGAGAAATGAGTGAAACCGTCATTGTACGTTATACTTATCTTTGAGTGATGGTGCCATAAATTCAGTTTACTTATGTACATTAAAGAAAATTAGTCATGATATGTGTAATAGCTTGGCATTTGAGTTGACCAAACTTTGAGGGATTGAATGATTTGATCTTTGTGAAAATGAAGTGATGGGATTGATTGGTTGTGTTTGATTTTGCTTATAGACAAACAAAGATTTAAGTGTGGGGAATTTGATAGTTGTGCATTAGTGTGTGTTTTTCTAAGTATTTAACATGTGTTTCTTACATAATAGGTTAGTATTATTGTGTTCTAAGACTTGTTTTATATGTTTATGTTTAGTTTGACCTTCATGGTTTTTCTTTTGTGTTTAATGGTTGTTTAAGATAAGAATTGATTATTTTAGTGTAGGAATGGAGGGTGGAAACCTTTGTGATTAAGCTAGGGACCAAAAAGAAGCGGAGATACTGAAGAACAAGAACCAACGACCGTAGGAAAGGGCATGTTTCCCACGATGGTGGGAAATCTATGAAGGAAGTTTCTGTCACATTAACCCACAATAGCGGGAATTACAAGAATAATTCCCATGATCGTAGGATGATTAGCCCGAGGAGTTACACTAGTTTCAATTATTTTTTTAGGGTTTTATGATATATAATGCCATAAAATCCCTAAAAAGAGGAGGAGCTCACTCTGTTTATTTCTTATTTCAATTTTTTTTCTCTTCTAACATGTTTATCATGGATTGTTTGGTTGTTGGGGATGTTAATGACAATATGATTGGCTAAAATAATTTTTTAGAGCTTTTTGTTTGAACTATTTGTGAACCTTCAGCTGTTGATTCAATAATACAAATGTTTGTGTTATTTATTAAGCTCAAACCTTGCAACAAATCAATAGAGTGAGTTTGGTAATCTGTATTAAATGTACAATGAGGGTTGACATTTAATAGACCTATAAATAATAAGTTATTGATTTATTAGGAAAAGATTTCAATAGATTGATACACTGCCTATAGGATAGCTTTATATCCAGTCCAATGTTTAGGAAAAGCTTTGCACATCGAGAGATCCTAAAGTTAATCCTAATTTATTTAACTAGTGACATTTAATTCCACCTTGAGAGAGAGTAGCTAAAATTTTAGGAAATCTTTTTTTTTTAGTAAATCAGTAAATATGATAAATCAATAGATATGAGTTATGTACAAAACTAGAAACTGCCTAAAGGACTAAGTCTCATTTCGAAGTCAAAATGAACTAATGGAGTCAAAGAGAAACAAGAAACCTACATTTGCAGCTTCCTTCATGCAATTAGAAGAAAACTAAATCTACAAAAAGAAGTAGAAAACTACAATCAAGAACAATTAAAACCTTCCACCTAATCTATCCTTAGAAAATCCAAAAAAGGTGAACCATTAACAACACACACACATATGCAAACTTAAATATTACAACAGCTCAATAACCAAAACCGAAATCCCATAGTAAAGACTTCATACCCTTTAAAATTCATAAATGCCTCTCCATTTTTGATGAAAGACAGTATGTCCATAGCATTAGAATACTGAGGATGAGGAGGAGAAAAATCTCCTCTTAAGCCTTCTTAACTGTCCCAAAATTTTTCAGCCCGCTTTTATCATTTATACTCACTACACTTTTGTAGCTTCTCATCATCAAGGATGCCGATATAGTTTGTTAGAATCCATTGACTTGATCTCCTTCAATGAAGTCAACTTTTTCTTAAAGTACAGTCCTTTATAGAATGCACAGACCTATCCCTTTGATACCTGCATCCAATCTATCTCTTCTCATCCAAAATAAACCTGACAGTTAAGAACATTATCCTAATGATTGGGTTGAGCATTGTTATAACGCACAAAGTGGGAGATGACTCCTCTTTACTTGAACTTTCCATATCCTAAAACCAGCCTGCAATACATTTCATTAGGCAAAACAGAATCAAAAACACCACAATTACCTTCTCTTAGTGTTTACGCAGAGTTGTTCCATAACATGGAAGATCACTCTAGTGATAATGCTCCCCACTTCCATTACTTTATCTTTGAAGGTTCTCAAGTTCCTTTTGGTCCATAAGTTAAACACAATAACAGATAGAAGGATTATAAAAGTATTGAGATCAAAGTTTCTGAAGTTTTAAAGCTAATTGAACCAATTTAGAATGGATTGAAGGTTTAAAAGGTTTGGGATGTTTATCTAAAAATGGTTAAGACAGTGTAACCACACTGATTTTGAGAATGAGCATTCAAAGAAAAGGTGGTTAATATACTCATTATCCAAAGAACATAGGGAGCAGTGATTTGGAGGATAAGAATAAAGGAGCTTATCCCTTGTTTGAAGTTGATCAAGAAAAGCTAACCACAGGATGAAAGAATGCCTTGGATTAATTAACTAGAGGGGAGCATATAGGGATAATGACAAGTCTTAATTCTCCAAATTTTAGTTTACGATTTTTGTTTAGGTTATGTTGTTTCCTTTTACCTTTAGTTTGTCTTTATTTTACTTATTTTTAAATTCGATTGAATTAGTTTCTTAAACAACGAACAACCTGACTTAAGTGGTGCCTAAGCATAATCCTTGTGGGATTGATATCACTTTCTACTACAAGTTATGACCCATATTCTTGCGGTTTTGAGCATAAAACTGGTAGCTTGGTTTACATTAAACATTATTGTGACACCCTAATACCCCCAAGGAGGATATACGAATTCACCCAAAACAGACTTAGAAAATTCAACAACTTCTAAAGATAAGGCAAACATATATCACATCTTATATTTTATTGTGGTTACACAAGTTACAAATTACACATATAACATCCATAAATCAAAGAATATCATCATAAGTTATGGTTAGTACAGGCCACTTATATGCTACAAATTTCCTTCTTAATATTTATAAATACAACACCCTGGTTAGATATAAGATCTTCCAAAAGGTTACATGTCTTCCTTTGGCCATTGTGGTTATGCTAACCTTGACCCTATTTATCATGACCTACATGGAGGACAAACCACCATGCTAAACATATAGCTTAGTGGGGAATAATGATGAAAGATAGCAACTACTCGTAATAGTCACCTAACATTCACATGTAAAATAAATTATAAAATAAAAGTCATGAAGCATCACATATCAATATTTGTACATGATATTTAGAGATTATTTCAAATATAAGTTTGCATTAGAACAAAACAAAAATTTAAACATATAAAAAATTGCCTACTAATTTCTTTATACGTGGGTAATGGGAACAGAGTAAAAGATACTAATGATTAGCATCTAGAGAAGAGGAAATAGCCTCTGAAGAAAAAAAGACTTCAGAATATAAGCATGAGCAAACCCATCTACGCATGCCTATTTACTCACAAGTAAGACTTGGTAATTATCAAACCATCATAATTACATTTCAAAGTCACATTAAAGAGCAAAAATTCATAAGATACAAATTCATTCCTTTATGCTTGCAATTATAATTTGAAAATTTTTAGCATGCCCATTCATATTTAATATGATTTATGATCATATTCCTTTTCAATAATACATCAAAGAAAGCATTAAAGTATATACACATTACATGTATGATGAGTCTTATATTACTCTTATATTGAATTTGCTATGCTTTAGTGACATCCAAAAAGGTTCGGATGAGATGCGGTAAACATTATAAATGAAAATAATGTCTTAGATATGACAAATCACGATTATGACAAACACTCACTGTTCATACCTCTACTTGTTATGTTATATTAATATAGAAAACGTTCGAATTAGGATTCAAAATCTTTTAGAAGATTTTCTAATGGAATTAATTTCACATAATTAGGTTAATTATGTTGATATTTATCCCGAAAACACTATAGGATGTTCAAAAACAAGGATAGCAGCTAGAACTCAACTTCAAGCCAAAATTCAAAACTCTTAGAGGCAGAATCAGATTTCTATTCTATCATGAAAGCTTTATACCTATATCTCTAGTTTAATCTACAATTTTATAGACGAAGATATGGCCAAATTATAGAAGTCTTTTCATTGGAACCTATCCATCTAGCAAGGTACCATTCCAAATCAACTAACTTCAGCCTTATCATGCAAGGGCAATACAAAAACACATCTAATTTTAACCAATAACATCTCATATTCAAATAGGATACTTCATTTACCAATTCCCTTCACTTCACGTTCATAATCCAAGCAAACATATCAAAATTCCTATACCTCCTGAATAAGTGATCAAAACCCTTTTACTTCAGTTTACTTGCTTCTCTTTTCCTTTGCCTTTGGTCTTCTCTTTCTCTACATATAACATGCCCATTCATAATGCATCTTTAAAAATTACATATGCATTAAAAAAAACCCTAGATGAAGAGAAAACCACTAAATTTTACTTTGGTTTCTACTAAAGATTAGCTTGATTCCTCATATGAAAAATGTTGTGATGAAGAAGATGAAGTGGTGTAACATCCCTTACCCATGTTAAGGCTAGAATAGTAAATATGAGAGATTATTGGGAGATTAGAAAATGCATTTCATGTTCATGCATAATATGACATACACATACACATCAATATAGATATTTTTGCACACGAAAATGATTATACATGCATTCATTGACATTCTGGGTATAATTGATTTATACATGTGGAATATTATTTTATTGAGAACTGTGGTTTATTTGTATTGAAAATTGATTTAGAGAGTGTATTTGTTGACTTAGAATTTTAGGAAAAATTTTCAAAATTGTTGGATATTATTGAATTAGGAAAAAATTCCACTTGACAAGTAAATTGATAAATGGAAATAGAAATAAGAGACAAATGATATTCAAAAATTTTAAAGATGACTTTAGAATTTGTGAGTTAATGATATTGAAAATTTTAGTGATAATTGGAATAAAAAGATGAGAGTTATGGTACTAGTTCAATAAGAACTTAGTTAAAGCCTTAGAAGTTAGATAAGTGACAGGTGTCACTTGTCTAGTTCAAGTTTCAGTATACAATTTCATTTTAAATGACCATGTCACGTTTCTTCTATCTTTGAACAACCAAGTCATTCTTTTTTTACTTGTTGTATTTCATTCTTCGTGGCTTTCTTCTCTAAGCTTCATCTTCTTCACAGTTTTCTCACCAAAGTTACACCTTGCTTCCATCGATCTTTTACCACTCCCATTTTGTTTTCTCCTTCTTTTGCTACAAGAAAACCTAACCCAATCCATCTTCAAGATGATATATGTGGGTTGCATGATAATTAGAGCTTCTTGGAGTTTTTGAAGAAATTAAAGTTTTAACAAGTAAGTTAGGCTTTAAATATCATGGGTATTGTTAAATGATGCTAGAATGATGAGTAACTTAAGAGTGATGACTTGGTTTTTTGCAATGTGTATGTATGTGCCGTGGGTGATGGATAGTTGATGTAAATGTCTTGCTTTTGTATATTTATGATGAGTAATCATTCATAAATTGTTTTATAGATGTTTTATAGGTAGAATGATCATCATAATGGTGTTAGGATGAGTACAGAAAATTGATAATGAATGGTATATACACATGTTCTGTTTTGAGTTAATGACCAAATATAGATCATGAATTGGTTTATAAATGATATTAAGTTGAAATGGAGTTAAGAATGAAGAGTAATGAAGTAGGAAAAGTGATCTTTTTACAAGTTGTGTTAGCTGTAAAAACTAGAAAATTGGAAGATGAGTGCTGGAAAATCTAGCAGTCACATGTTCCTTGATTATGCTTTTGCATTTTACCCATAACTTGATTTGTAGTTATCCAAATGAGATGATTCTTGATCTGGATTAAAATAAAGACATAAGGCTACATTTTACATACAGACATCGAATTTAAATTCTGTCCTTAAGAGTCTCAAAATTTGACATGAAATTGAGAATTGGGTGTAGCAAATTGGTGAATGAATGTATGTGTTTGTGTTCCATTTTGAGAGTATGAGAATATGTTCTATTTTGAGTGTTTTTACAGATGTTTTAAAATGATTTTAGAGTTAAGGAAGAGGTATAAGATGATGTTCTGATAACGGAAAGTGATTTAAAATGAAAGTTTGAGAAGAAAAATGAAGAATGTGTAGGGAGTAAATATATAGAAAAATGAAAGTGCAGAAAACATGTAGAACATGTGTGAATTTTTCTGTTTTAATGTTTGAGTTTGAATATGGGATTTTGGCTTTATTTGTTGATGATTTGAGTTAAATGGAAGCTGAAAATGGGGTAGATGTAAATTATAAATGTTAGATTTAGAAAAAGAAGAAGAAGATGAACAAAATGCAGCAAATGAAGGAAAGTGCAGGAAATGAAGAACATACATGGAGAATTTTTTGGTTTTTGATATTTGGTGTTAATTATGGTTTTTAATTTGTTTAAGAATGTATTGACCTGAATGGGAGTTGAAATGGTGAAATGAGAATGGGGAATGTACAAAAAATTAAAGTGCAGAAAAATGAAAAATGAAAACGCAAAAATGATGAAGTATGAATAAGTGATGTTTCTTTATATTTGGTGATAATTATGTTTTTTAATTTCTTTAAGAATGTGTTAGGCTGAATGGGATTTGAACCAATAGATTTGAAGCGCATTGTTCTACATCTCCACCAAAAATTATGATCTTATGAAATCATTTGGGAGAGAATGAGTGATAAATTTGGGGCGAAAATGATGAACAGATCTGGAAAATTTATGAATAGAGTATTTTCATTAAACATTCTCCGGTATTTTATCAATATATTGATTGATAGTTATCCAAATGAAATGATTCTTTATTTATATTAAGCGAGAGACATAGGGCTACAATATTTCTGAAGAAGTCAAATTTTAATTCTATCTCTAGAATTCTAGAATTTGACTTGAATTTTGGTACAGAATACTATTATAGTTAAAGAACTATTCGAATTATTTGGAGTATAACATTTGGAATACTAAACCAAATTGAATGATCTTGGTGTCACTAGAAACTTAAGACAATGGAGAACATTTTTCTAGAAGAAAGTGTTACCAAATTACTTCATTTTCATTGTCAGATTGATCATGCATAGTGGACCTAAAAGTATGTTTTAGGATAAATCTGAATTGAACAAATAAGTTATGAATTTCGATTTTAATGATTTTATTGAGGTATAACCCTAAGTACAAATTTTACTTAGGTGAGTTTTTGAAATATGAATGTTTACATGATGAGAATAATAGAGCAATACCTAGAATTGTCATTGAACATGCATTGCGCATATTTCATGTACATACATGTGCATTAATAAACATTTATAATTGTGCAAATTTCTAATATGTGTATATTGTGTGATATAGAGGAGCAACTGGAACGTCAACATCTAAATGCTGTCGGGACTAAGAGACAATAACTTCAGGAGCAATAGATGAGTAACCTAGATGGTTTCGCTCAATTAATTTTTTGCTTTAGAATATGTTTTGAATGATGATATGAATGTGATTTGATTATGTTGATGTCGGATAATGAAAGTCCGAGACTTGATGTATGAATGTGATATTGAAGTGCTATTTGTATGTGAATGTGATGAAATAATTGATTCTTAACATGATTTTTGAATGTCAGACTAAAGTCCGAAGATCAATATGAATATGATTAATTGAACATATGAGATGCATTTCATACATGAATGCATAATCAAACAATGATAGTTGTGACCTGAGTAGCCACCGAAAATGAGCTTAAAACTCCAAATGTGATTAAGAGCCAAAGGCTCACTATGTAAAATGAGCCCTATATCCCCAACGAATGAAAGACAATATAAATGAGCCTTGTATCCATAGTTTAGGTACTCGGTCACAACAATGTAATAATTGGAAATGAATCACTTGAGCATTTCATATACATTTTAATAAGTATGTTTGACTGATTGAAATGTATAGTTGTCTTACCTTTATATGAGAATGTGATATGTGATAATTTATGCAAAATGCAAAGATGTGAATTAAATGTTATATATGTTATGTGTTGTATGAATTGAGTGAACCATCAATGATTGTTATCTCATTGAGTTCACAAAATTCACCAAAATTTCAATGTTGTTTTTCAGGACCGAGAGAGGACTTTAGCTACCGAGAGACGCTACAAGAAGCATAGTATTGTGCTTTTGGGAAGAGAAAGAAATGGCTTAAAGGTCCGTCAGCTGGGATTGGAAAGATTAGATAGATTTTTGTGTAATTTCCCCCTTCAGTATTAGGATATGATGATGTACGTATTCAGATGATATTGAAAACTGTCAGTGTAAACATTTTCTATTTATGAAATGAAAGGAGGAATTTGGTTTTTAATTTATTTTGTTTTTCCTTATGATGTCTTATAAGAAAATAAAGAATGATGAAGCCATATTAAGTGATTTTAGTGACTGCTCTAGCGTGCCATTATCATAGGTTATGTACTAGAATGCCCTCAGGGTGTTCTGCGGGGCGCTATAAGTGGGGAGGACATAGGAAGGAAAAATTTGGGATTCCCAACCCTAAAGGCCATCCCTCTCTCCTCTCCTTATTCTTATTCATACACTTACAAGACTCACACACATGCTTCCTTACTATTGGACACACATGCTTTATTATTATTGGTCGAATATACCTTAATCCTGTTGGTCCATTTGTTAAATTTAGGAAATATTGCACATTGTTCCTTCTTCTTTCTTTAATTCCCAAATTAGCACATAATCTCATCAATTAATTTCAATCTTATCCATATTTCACGTTTAAATATGTATATCCATGCCGAAATATACAAATTACCCCTTTTACCCATGTCTTTTACATTGAGTACCATTATGTCGCTTACTATACTTGGATGCATTTAGTTTGTTATGTTCACTTCTTATTACACCTTAGATATGTTATAATACTTTTAGGGTATATGTTGGGGCCTTAAATTTCTCTCCCCCTTAAAATGAATTTCATCCTTGAAATTCATACATATATTGAATAACTACAGGTACTGAGTCCTTATTATTGATTTCGGTTCTCATGTTGCTTCTTAAATTCCATGATGTTGCCAAAGTATTTTCACTAGAGGTGTTTGTTTATTTCTGAGTTGTCGGATTTCTCTAGACAAGATAGGCACAGGTCATTCCTTATAAGAAAATTTCAATTACACTTGAATTTCTTGCATAGGAACCTTGTGTCTATCATTAGACTGATATCTTCTCAATATAGAAACATGTAACACATCGTGCAACTTGATCAATTTTTTAGGAAGAGCTAACTTACAAACAGTTGGTCCAATTCTTTGAAGAATTTCATAGGAACCAATGTAGGGTAGGTTGAGCTTCTTTCTTCCAAAACTGAAGTATTTTTTTCCATGGTAATTCTTTCAAAAATACCTTATCCCCTACCTGATAGTCAAGATCTTTCCTTTATAAATATCGCTGGCTACTTTTAGTCTCTGTTGAATAATTTGAACTTTCTCTTCAGTACCATTTACAATATCATGCCTAATCATCTTTTTTTCACTTAATTCAGTCTAACAAATCAAGGTTCTGCACTTTCTACCATATAGTGCTTCATAAAGCGTCATGCCAATACTAGTCTGATAATTGTTATTATATGCAAACTCCATCAAAGAAAGATATTTATCCCAACTTCTAAGGAATTCAAACACACAACTCAAAGCATATCTTCTAATATTTGAATAAACTTTTTAGATTTTCCATTTATATAGGGGTGGAAAGCAGTATTAAAATCAAGTCAGATACCTAAAGTCATTTGTAGACTTTTCCAAAATCTCAAAGTAAATTGAGAATCACGATCAGAAATAATAGACAATGGTACCTCATACAATCTCACTTTCTCATTCATATATATATCTGCCACCTTATCCATTAGATAGTCAGAATGAACGGGTATGAAATGAGTAGACTTGGTAAACCTATCCACAATCACCTATACAGCATCACACTCACTTTTAGTAAGAGGAAGTCTAGTCACAAAATCCATATTAATGTTATCCCATTTCCATTGACGAATCAGAATAGGATTCAATAAACCAGATGGAACCTGATGCTTAGCTTTAACCTACTAACATGTCAAACATTTTGATACATAATTTACAACATCACCTTTCACACCAGACCATCAGTAATGCTGCTTCAGATCTTGATACACTTTATTTCAACTAGGATGCATTATGAAGACAGTATTATGGGCCTTATACAATAGCTTCTTCTTCAATTCATCACTAGCTTGCACACACAACTGATCTTTATAATACAAATCACCATCTCCTTTAACAGAAAAATTAGGTTGTTTACCTTCCTAAGTTGTCAAGATAAGTTGTTACAACTTATCATCAACTTTCTGAGCATCAATGATCTCTTGTCTCAAAGTAGGCTTAGCTTTTAATTAAGATATTAAAGCCCCATCGGGTACAATTCTCCACTCACCCTACCGCACTGACAATGCCAAAATGGTATTTCGACTTAAAGCATCAACCACAACATTAGCCTTACCCGGATGATAGTTCATAATACAATCATAATATTTAAGTAAGTCTAACCAATGTCGTTATCTTAGGTTAAGTTCTTTCTGAGTAAGCAGGTATTTCATACTTTTATGATCAGTGAAAATCCTACACTTTTCACTATACAAGTAGTGCAGCTAAATTTTCAAAGAAATCACTACTGCTGTAAGCTTAAGATCATGCGTAGGATAGTTCTACTCGTGTGGCTTTAGTTGCATAGATACATATGCAACCACCGTACCATCTTACATCAAAACATAGCTTAATCCATTCTAGATGCATCACTAAACACAATATATTCCTTAGCAGAAGTGAGTTGAGCCAATAACGGAGCTTCAGTAAACATTCTCTTTAATTGATCAAAGCTAACTTCATAACTACTAGACCATTCAAATTTTACTCTTTTTCGTAGCATTTTAGTCAAAGGAGATGTTATCACTGAAAATCCCTTTACAAACCGATGATAGTAATTAGACAAACCCAAAAAACTTCTCACTTCAGTCACATTTTGTAGTGGCTTTCAGTTAATAATTTGCTTCAATCTTACTAAAATCAACTCTAATTCCTTGGGAAGAGACAACATGTCCCAGAAAAGATACTTCCTTATATAAAAAATCACACTTTGCTTAGCTTGGCATTCAATTATTTTTCCCGTAGAGTCTGTAACACAATTCCTAAATGAGGAGCATGATCTTGATCATTCTTAGAATAAACTGAAATATCATCAATGAATACCATAAAAATTGTTCTATGTAGGGCTTAACTACCATATTCATTATATCCATAAATGCGGCTAGCATATTAGTGTCCATACTGGGTTCTAAATGTTGTCTTTGGAACATCCACCTCCTTTACTCAAAGCTAATAATACCCTAATTGCGAATCCATCTTTAAAAATACCCCTGCACCATTTAACTTATCAAGCAAGTCTTATATCCTTGCAAACGTATACTTATTATTTACCATAGCCTTGTCCAATTGCCCATAATCAATGAACATTCAAAGAGTACAATCTTTCTCCTTAACAAACTAAACTGGTGCTCCCTAGGTTGCGACACTAGGTCGAATAAATCCCTTATCCAGTAGCTCCTGTAACTAAACTTTCAACTCTTTTAATTCAGTAGGAGCCATCTTGTATGGTGTTTTGGATATAGGAGTAGTGCTAGTCATAATCTCAATAGATAGCTCCACTTCCCTTTCGAGAGGAAGCCTAGGTAGCTCTTCAAGAAAAACATTTAGAAATTCATTCACCACCGAAATATCTAGCAGTTTTAGACTTTTCTTGTTAGAATCTAGTACAATAGCCAAATAAGCTTAACATCCCTTCCTAAGAAACCTTTGGGCTTGCATAGTAGATATCAAACTAGTAAGAAGACCAGTATGGATACCATACAAAATTGTAATCGGGCTTCTTAAAAACAACAATCTTAGGTCTACAATCAACAACTACCCGATTCTTAGACAATCAATTCATACCCAAAATCAAGTTGAATTCATAGAAAGCAACTCAATTACACAAAATATCCAAAAATTAAAAGAAATTTCATCATAAGTTAAGTTTAGTATAGGCCATTCATATATACTACAAAATTCCTTCTTAATATTTATAAATACAACACACTGTTTAGATATAAGATCTTCCAAAAGGTTACATGTCCTTCTTTGTTTATTTCAGTTATCCCAACCTTAACCCTATTTATCATGACCTACACGGATGAAAAACCACCGTACTAAGTATATGGCTTAGTGGGGAATAATGATGCAAGATGGCAACTACTCATAGCAGTCACCAAACAATCACATGTAAATGATTAATGACAATTAAGTGATGGAAAATACATTATAAAATAAAATTCATGAAGCATCACATACAAATATTTGAGCATGATATTAGGAGATTATTCCAAATATGATTTTGCATCAAAATAGAACAAATATCTGAACATATACATAATTGCCTACTAATTTTTTCAGATATGGGTAATGGGAACATAACAGAAAATACCTATGATTGGTATCTAAAGAGGAGGCAATAGCCTCTAAAACAAAAGAGACTTAAGTCTCTAAAATAGCAGACACTATCATATCTCATAACAGAAGCAATTATAGACGCCTTTTAGGTATGCCTATTTACCTACAAGTAAGATTGGGCAAGTTCAAACTAATCATCAAAACATCAAAATTAAATTTCAGAGTCAAATAAAGAGAAACAATTCATAAGATACAAATTCATTTCGTTATGCTTACAATTATAATTTGAAAATGTTTATAATGCCTATTGGTATTTAATATGCATTATGATCATATTCATTTTCAATAATACATGAATGAAAACATTAAAGTATATACACATTTCATTTTTTATGAGTCTCATATTACTCATATACTAGGTTTCCTAAACATTAGAGACATCCAAAAAGGTTCAGATGAGATGCGGTAAATATCATAAATGAAAATAATGTCCTAGTTGTGACAAAAGACAGGGTCATAATCTTGACAGACACTTACCATTCATACCTTTACTTGTTCTGTTATATTAATGGAGCAAATTTTGAATTAGGTTTTAAGATATTATATAAATTTGTTCCTCTCTGTCTTAATTTTCTAATGAAATTAAGTTTATGCAATTTGGTTAAGTATTCCGAGAGTTATCTCCAAAACACTACAGGATGTTTGAAAACTAGGACAGCATCCAGAACTCAACTTCAAGCCAAAATTAAAAACTCTTAGATGTAGAATCAGATTTTCGTTCCCGCATGAAAGTTTTATACCATTTTTTCTATTTTAATATTAAATTTTAATTATTCAATTTTTAGGTCTACAAACAAAGATATGACCATATTACAAAAGTTTGTTCAGTGCAACCTATCCATCTAGTATGGTAACCATCAAAGATATGGGTTGTTTCTATATGCGCTATAGATGGACATGCAAATTAAGAAGATGCTCATTATCAGCATATGTGTAATTGTCAAAAGGGTTAAATGAAGTGAAGTTAAGCTTTAGTTAGTGAATTAAGCTAAGCTTATGTGGGCCTTTTATGAACCACAAAATAGGCAATGACAAGTGTATTTGCTAAAACAATTGAACTCTTTGTAAGCACTTTTTTATCTCAACATGAATAAATTAATTTTAAATATCAAAAATATAAAGTTAGATAATTAAGAATATCCTTTTATAACATATTGTTTAAATCAACATAATGAGAACCCTAAAATTGTATACAATGATATAAGTTTCCTTTGATTATAAATCATTCGATAGTTATGAAACTTGTTAGGTTAAAGAGACCAATTCAACCTTTAATGAAAGTATGATTATATTAATGAATTATTAAATCTTGTACATATTAAGTATGAGACATAATAATAATTCATGAAAGAATGATTTTTTTTCTTTAATTAAATTTAAAAATGAATTTATAATCATATTATTAAATGAAATATTGATTTAAAATTTTGAAATTTTAAGTTATATAAATCTAGTAGGAATTAAGCATTCAAAATGCTGAAACCCTTTGACAAGATCGATGTGGTCATATTTAAATTTTTTAAGTTATATGTAGGGAATGAGATTCCTTAGAAATATCTCCAAAACAAAATTATATAATTGTTTGGTTTTATGTAAGGGAAAAATATGGTATCAAATATTGCATTATACAATATTTATTTATTATATAGTTAAACTTAGTTTAACAACTTTGCATTTCTAAGTTCTAAATAAATCAGTTAGCAATATTTTATATTAGATAAAGAGTGGTAAGAATTTAACAGATTCAAAGTTAGTGTGATTTTGGGGATGTGATTCTATATTAAAGTACATATTATCTAATGAGCTTAGAACTAAATTGGATAACAAAAAGTTATGATTTATCCAAAAGTTTAGATATCATCTTACAAACCCCATTGAATAAATTATTTGTTTCAATGCATATTATAGGAGAATGATTCTTAAGATAAGTATTTGGAGTTAGATAAAGTTTGAAAAGTTTAAATGTTATGATATTACATCCAAAAAGAGCTAGTTCCTTTGCTTAAATAGTTAATGTATAGTTAAAAGGTTACAAGCTGCTCAAAATTCACATTCATGATGAATTTAAAGAGTTTTTTAAATGAAGAAATTATGTTAACTAAGCTTTAAGCTTACAAAAAGGAGCAATATATTATAATTAAGCCCTTAAAGGGGAAACAATTAACTAATTACATATGTTACCATTGTTGGCCCAAATTATCTATACGAGGAGAAA
This sequence comes from Erythroxylum orinocense, assembly GCA_025531955.1. Lineage (NCBI taxonomy): Eukaryota > Viridiplantae > Streptophyta > Magnoliopsida > Malpighiales > Erythroxylaceae > Erythroxylum > Erythroxylum orinocense. Next base: position 19,985,879 of record JANZLX010000004.1, on the reverse strand, counting down.
ATATAGTTATAACTTAGCAATCTAGATACCAATTAATCTTTATTCGGGAACTGACTTATGAGCTTTACTTGCCATTAGATTTTATCTCATCCTAAAGATGGTATTGTTTGTCGTTTCATACTTTCTAAACCCTATGAAATCTATTCTTTCCTTTCCCTCTAAATAGAATAAATGCAGCATATGAAAGTAGTTTCGAAGACACAAACATATTGCTTAAGGTATTTAATAGTTTTAGCATACTAATTCACAATAAATGGTCATTCTCTCTCATTAAAAAAAGACACATCAAATGTTGGATTGTAGACTAGGTAATCTTAGAGTAGGAGCATGGGAAATAAAGAAGATGTTGGTTTTAGGAGCCAATTAACATAATATGCACAAATTTGTCTACATTCCATAGGAGTTATCCCTTTTTTGAATCCTTTGCCTCACTACTAGTCATTGATAAATGAGGATTTAGAAGATAGATTTTTAGACCAAATGAGATGAGACTAGGGAATTTTTGGAGAATGAGGCCTAAATCTATCATTATAGGATGTATAACTGAGGCTATATAGGGGACACCTAACCCAAATTACTCTATCCATCTAGTTGGAATTTAACTAGTATTTAAGTAAATTGTCAAAGATTCAACTTACACCTGTGAAATTACATCCCTAATTCCCTTGAAAAATTATATCACTCTCCTTGGCTTAGTAAAATGATTGTAAATTTATTGTAAATACAAGAAGGCTAATGGGAGTGTATAAAGACATACTGTTTATAGAGAACAATAATTCACATTTTCAATAATTGAAGATAGGATAGTCCTAGAACAATTCTTGTTGGATATGAAGCAATAACAAATTAATATTGGTAATTAGATCAATAGTGATAGATGATAAATTCATATTTGACTATAAATATACACCCATATTTAATTTTTTCTTGATATTTCATAGTTTTGTTGTATATCTGAAACTTAATTCACTCTATGTGCATTTATATGTTATAATTGCCTTCATAGACCAAAAAGAGAAGAATTCGAATGAAATCATAGCGTGGGATGAAGTTTGAAGAAACTAAGGAAATTACCAAGTATAAAGACAGTGTAAGTATCTATAAAAATGTAAAGACTGAAGAATTTGGTTTCTAGTCGTGTGGAGTTACAAACCTATGTATAATGAGAAGCATGGCATGTATGTTACCTGTGTAAGTCTCTATACTTAGGTGAATTTGCGAATTCATGTGTTTTTTATTATAAATGGTCTCTTACATGCCTAGATAAGTGACCGTGTATATCCCAGAAACCTAAATTTTACTATCAAAGGATGTGAGTAGAGGCAAATTGAAGGGAGCCAAGTTTTGCAATAGATTTTAAATGTAAGTGTTGGACCTCGAACTTTTATTGGAGAGTTTATTTATTAAATGAAATTAAATGAGGAATTAGTGGTGTTAAATGTTTTATTTAGGTAATGTGAATTGGGAAAATTTCAATGATATTTGAGGTTAATGTATGGAATGAGTGTTTT
>JANZLX010000004.1:19955825-19966235 GCA_025531955.1 Erythroxylum orinocense | reverse complement strand
ATTTTACATTTGATTATTAATTTCATATTTGATTATTAATTTTACATTTAGGTTTAAATGTTAATTATCAACTTTCAATTTTAAATTTTAACAATCTTTGCATACTACATAATTAATTAATTACATACTAAGTTACCAACCCCATTTTACAATTCCATTTTCAATCCCAAATTTCCAATTCTATTTTACAGTCTTTGCATAATAACAAATTCATAACAAAATAACAAAAATTACTTATCTACGGTATTCTTCAACTTCAATCCATCAATTTCAAATTATCAACTTCAAAAATTCCATTCCAAAATCGTGAAAATTCCATTCCAAAACAATTTGAATTATTATATTAATAATATTGAATTATTCAACATTTATTTTCATAAATTTTAAAATAATTATTTATAAGAATAAAAAACATTTAAAGGTGCTGACAACTTTTTCCCACGACATTTTCACAACCAATGTTCTAGCACTTCGGATTCCAATGTAAGACTTAACAACCAATGGAATTTTTCGAAATGTTGGGTACCGGCCGGTACCCAACAGAAAACCCCAGTACTGGCCGGTATTTGTGGTCGGTACCGAGGATTGGATCCAGGTATCGGTTTCCGACTGGTACGGTACCGGTGGGAACGATACGGATCCCACATCACTAATTATGATAATAATAAAGAATAAAATTCTAGTAGTAATTGAAAAAAAAAACCTTCATTCTTTACCATTGTTAACTCTTTTTAGTTTAATAACACTATTTACTAAATTCAAATGTTCTATGTTTATCACAGAAATTACCCAAATTGTGAGTAGAATTAGTAATTTCAATAAAAGGGCAAATCTTATGGAATAATATAAGTCCAAGTTTAAACCTCTCATGCCTTCTTTGTTATCTATTTTTCCAATGGCTTGATCTATAATAACTCTTACTCACCCTTAAACTAAAATTTAACAATATATAATTAAATACTGTATATAATTAAATATTATTATTGCATAATTATGACGTCACACCGGTTCGATCGTTGGTTTAATCGGTCGAACTAGTCAAATTGATGACCAATAAAACCTTCGATTCGATGGCCGGTTCAGATTTCAAAAGACTGTTTGTATGGTATTCCCGTTTTCACTGAAGTTGTTACTTATTTTTAATGCATTATGGAATCTTTTTTTTATAGTTGCGGCATTAAAGTGTAGGAATGGAATCTTTTTTTTATATATAGTTGGGGCATTAAAGTGTAGGTAGTACTTTTCTATAATGAATGATGATATTCTATATATGTGTAAGTGTGCGTCCGCGTGTGCACAGTATTGGATAAATAGAGTACTGATATAGTTTATATTGAGGTAAGATATTTATTGTACTTATTCATGGTTTTCCCATTTGACACTTCCTTTTAGTAACTAACGATTTTTTTTATACATAAGGTTGGTATTAAATTTTTTTGAATCCTAGTATAATTTCTACTTAGTTATAGAATTAGTTGTAGTCAATCATGATATTCCTGAATTAAAAATGGAATTACTACTATTTAAAATCATTGTTCGTATTTTCTTCTACATATGTACGACATGGTATATAATGAAGCACAGTACTGCTTGTGCTAATTTTTGATAGGATATTCAAGTTAGAGTGTCACTGATATGTTAGGAATCAACCCTTAGTATTTTTTTTCCACTATTTTCAAAAAAAATTCTTTACCTAGTCATGATTTTTTTAAGAAAACTTTATGGCTTTTGGAATTTAGAGACATGGAATTTAAAAATTATACTTGAGCCTTTTTAATTTTTTACTTATAACATTTTATTGAAAATTGCATTAATTGAGATGGAAGATAATTTTGCACAATTTTCATAACTGATTTTCCTTCTTAACATGACCATCTTTGTGGAAACTCAACATCTAGCTAATAAAATGTTGGAAATTGAGACGAGATCAAATCCCGACCACAGTATAGTTATTACAAAACTTTTTCATATTTTAATTTCCCAAAAACCAATATCACTTTAATCTTATAAAATAATTAACATATAGATTAAAGCATGAATCTTAATTCGTTTCTTATTTCGAAGCTTGATCATTTTTTTGTCGTATATCACGAATTATTTTTGAAATTGATCTATCTCAACCACCGTGGTCACATAAGTTTCTAGACTCTAATGATATCCACAGAATAAGTTGAGAGAATTCTATAACTCTTACGAGAAGTGCTAGCTTCATTAGAGCTAAAGCCTATTTATAATAAGTTTTGACGTTTTAATATTTAATTAAATTCAATTAAACTTTAATTATAATTACAAATAATTTATTTAAATACCAATTATGCCTAAATAAGATCCAATATCTCATATTGATTCTTATTTATTAAGTATCTCATATTTAATCAAAAAGTTTTTCAAACTTTATAATCAAATCCAACTTGATTAAAATATCTTTGTTCTCTTCAACTCCTTCTTTATGTGTGACTTATTAGGTTCCAAAATATATTGACAATGATTACAAATTATAATTCTAATTCATAATTAGAATTAGATAAATTAAAACTTCTTTTAATTTATCTTTAATTCTTCAATTAAACAATTTATAATCATAGATCAAGATTGTCATTTATCAATACATCGTGACTACCCAAATATTTAGGAATGTTAAAGTAGTTTTGACTAACCTTTCTGTGCAGGATTTTTTTTATATAATTCAATCATTTCATCATACAATGTTCAAATTAGACAAAGCATGAAATTAATGTCTTCTCTTGTTTAGTCCAATCACATTAGCTCTCCACCATTAGCTATTGATTAAATTAATGACATTTGTAAACTATTTGCAAAATGCCATTTTACTTTGGCCAAGGGTTTCCCAAATCAATACTAATCGAGAATAATGGAACATTCTCCTTAATTACTTTAGGTTCATGAATCCTATCTTGATCACACAATTACCTTCATATAGTTCATGTTACATTCAATGACTACTAACTAAATGACCTATGATTAAAATATGTCATAAGTAGTATCACAACATTGTAATCCCTATACAAAATAACTTTAGAGACCTCAAGTTAAATGATCACTTAAAAGATCATCATAATGAGAATTTCTATAGATATATAAGTAATGTTCCAAATGGATTTCTCATGTCGAGTCAGTTTAGTGAACTTATTCTCTAACAAGTACCTACACATTTGTTTAAATATCCTCATACTTTAGTCTATGAGATCGACTACTTCTTTCATAAGGAAAAAATGTATACTAACCTTTTTACGTTCTATTAATGTCTAGTCTTAATAGAACAATGACTAGGAACAACTTAAAGATAATACATAAATATAATATGAATATCATAATTATAATCTCATTATAATTTCATTTGCAATGTATAATTATCCCATGTACTTTATCATATACATTTAAACATGTTCAAGCTAAAAAATGTCTTTAAATTATTTTTTTTACTAAGCTACAACCAATCGATTGGCTGTAGAGTATAAACTAATAATCTCCTACATGCACTAAGCCAATTGTTTAAGTTTCTTATACCATATCACCATATGACGATTATACTACTGCTAGGAGAGTGGCATAATGAGAGAATTCTACAAGATTCTCTATAGTGAGCACTTGCTTAAATCTTATAAATTTCAGGTTAATTATCATTATAATTAAGAAAATTTTCATAAATACAATCTTAGATCTTTGATGAGACCTTAGCTCCTTTTACATGCCCAATGGCTCTAATGTTCCATAGTACATTACTTTCTTGGAAAATGCAAGAAACTATATCAAGTTCACTAAAGAACTTATTGATCCAATTAATCATTCCTTATAGATAACTGAAAATTTAAAATTCACCACAACGATTTCATTGAAGTGCTTCAGCATTCTCAATGCTTAATTTTCTACTTAGATTTAAACCATTAACTTTTCAAAATTTTACATCAGCATTTTATTCATACATATGACTATATCGCATAAAGTCATTAGCAATCTAAGGAAAAATAAGTAACATCTTTTTATGAATTGTTATTCCATCTAATACATCATATGTATAAATTTAACAATTCAATACTATCATCATCCTTTCACCAAAGGTTGATTTTGTTATTCTTCAACTTGACAAGTTTCATGCAATTCATAATCAAAAGGATACACATATCCTTGTATGCAACTTTATATGATTCTCATTATGTTGATTAAACCAATATGGCATAAAAGGATAGTCTCAGTTGTTCAACTTTATGCTCTTACCAATTATGTTAAGCGTAAGTTTCCTTTTGATCCAACACATGAAAACTATCTTTATCAAATTAGATCAAATACTTTTACTTAACAATCTATTTCGTATCATATAGTGAAAATTATAATAATGTTAAATCTAAATTTAGTATCAAATACTCATAAGCATAAACTAGAAGTACATATAATCTCTATCATATCTCATAACAGCAAGAAAAGTCATGCAATCATTTTCTTCTTATGACAATTATTATCATATTATAGCAAGGACTTTAATATAGTCCACAATTATGCTTTTAGTAGGTTAAATTGAGTTAAACAATTCCAACAAGGTACTATACCTTTTATCTCTGGTCTATGCAACTTATTGCAATTTGCTATCATGGTGATGACCTACATCTTACAAGTTATTATCAAAGTTTATGAGACATAAATCAACTCAATATTCCATTACATTTTGTCATCTATATGAGTTTGACATATCCCTAAAACTTTGTTATTGAATCCTTAATATGGATTATAACAAAATTGCATAATTGTTATACCATTTTCTATCTAACTTTGAGAACTCTTCTTAAATATATCATATGTCCAAGAAATTTGGTTCACTAACTTAGTATCTACTATACTAAATAAGGTAAATTTTACTCAAAACAGAATATAAATGTAAGAAAAATAAGTAATTAATTATATGGCATGACTACCAAATGAGATTAGGAATTTAATCATGTATTTAGTGACTCCCACTATTTTATTCAAAATAATAGCCGTCGCAACTGTTCAGAAAAGTTACTTTAATCTTTCTAGTGGGTTAGGGATTTTATTCAAATGTAGTTGATTTTGAGTTTGATCAACAAACCAACTAAACTTAAATTAGGTAGATTACTTTAAGTAACAACTCTTTTCAAAACATATCTTATATGTTATTCCTAACCTTGCCTCTAAATTCATGTGATTATAAGTTTGGTCATCCAAATCACACAAATTTAGTTAAGTAGAACGCACTATCATAAGACTAAACATGTTCGAGTTAAAGTGGCTTTGAGTTTGCTCAACAAGCCTAACAATAAACAAAACTTTGGTTTATTCTTACGACAATAGAGGCAACAAACACGTTCTCAACGTGCACTTAATATTTTAACGAGGGATTTAATTTTTTTGATCAAATACAAAATTGCATATAAAATATCACATATATAAAACATACAATTTAACATTCGTCCAAATATACATAAAAAATATAAATAAAGTATGCAACTTATATGCCCATAATCAAATTATATGCATAAAACATCAAACTCTATTTGATTCTAATTATTTATCTTCATAATCTAAAATAACATTTCCAACTCCTTGGAAAATTTTAAGTTAGATTAAACTTATTGATTCCTAAATATATTAAATTCTTATTCTAAATAGAAATTTAATTTGATTTGAAAACAATTTTCAAATCTAGTGGAAACTATTTCTAATTATTCTGTCTCCTTTAATAAAATTTAATTCAAAAAATTTCAATAAATTGTGCTTCTTACTTATTTTAATTTAAAGAAACTCCTTTTTCAAAATTACCTAAGTATCACATTCTAATTCAATTAGAAAATTATTTCTAATCTAAATTGAAATTACTATTTCTAATCTCATTAGAAATTACTTTGCCTTAATTAGAAAACTATTTTCTAATACTAAAAAGAAACTACTATCAAAATTAAATGAAATAATTTTAAATTTAATTAAGAAAGACCTTCATATTGTTTATTTAGAGATTGATTTCTTAATTAACCAGAAAATATTTCTTTAATAAATTAAGAATATTAAAAACAAAAATTTTTAATTAATAAATGAAAACATTTTTCAAAATTTAACTAATAAAAATACTTTTTCTAAAAATAAAAACTTATTATTCATAAATAAAGAAACAATTTCTAAATAAATTAAATAATAATTCTCTAAAAAATAAAATCATAAATATAATTTATCTCAATTAAATTGAAATAAATAAATCTACTTAAGAAACACCTTTTTCAATTTCTTAAGAAAACACTTTTCTTAACTTTAAGAAGTCTAATTAATTAATTTCAATCTAATTGAAACTGATTAATTCTAATTTTAGAAAATATTTTTCTAAAATTAACAAGGAATAAATATAATTATTAATCTTAATCATATTAAGAAAAATAATTACTTTAATTTTGGAATTGAATATTTAAAAATTTATAACATTTTTGATTCTACAATTGGAATAAAATTTATTAAGATTACATTAATCTTAAAGTCAAATGAGCCCTTGTTCTTGGTTTAGGTTTATATTGCCCTTATAGACATATCCTACTATAGTGTCCAAACACACTCAAAATTATCCATATTATCAAACATTTCCTTCCCTAAACCAATTTCCAAATGCCACTTATTCCACTTTTAGAATAAGCATAACCTTAAATCCAAACAACTCCTTTTCTAACCAGTTTCCAAACATCCATCTTCTTCTTCTTATAAACCTTAAAAATATAAAGATTAAACCCTAACTGCTAATTGTTTGTCGCCGCTACCATCTTTATGCCATAACTAGCTAACTCTTCCCCACTGGAAACGCCACCTTGCACTACATGCTAACCACTCGCTGTTTCACGCAACATCTACTCCAACTAGTAGCTGTTTAGACACATCTCCACGTCTGTTTTTCTAAATTAAAAAAATACATTAAATTATAGCAAAAGCTAGTACTCGATCCTAAACAAGGATCATACATTTACAGACAAAAGAGGCTATCATGCTTCGTATGGACAACAAATACAAAATGCACATCATATTAACCACATTTCCTTAAACTATTGGCTAACTGTGCATTGCTTTCCATTGGCTATCATAATTGCTTTAATCATAATAACAATTTCCTCAGTAAGTTCATACTTATGCTGCTCCTCATTCTTATAAAGTCTCCGATTCCTCTTTCTCCAAATGTAATAAACTACTATCTGAAACGAAGTCTTGATGAGTATGTTATTCCTCTGACCCGTTTTGGTGCATCTAATGATAGTGTTCAATGTCTCATTCCATGTAAAGTTGAAGCTTGGGAGTTATATTGTATTCAAAATTCTGCTCCACATAGATTTGCTATAGCTACATTTAAAGGATAAATGATTTATGCTTTCATTCACTTGTTTACATAGTACACATAACGAATCATACCTCCCAAACCACCTATCTTTGGTTCTTAGTCTGTTCTTTAATGCTAACCATGAGAATACTACAACTTTGGGGCTCAAAACTTGCTTCTAGATGGTCTTTACCCACAGGACTACCTCCATTTGCTATATTAGTACATTGTGCCTACACCTATTAGTGAAAATCTCATTAGCATGTAATGACTACCATTTTATCTTTTCTTCTTTTAGCAGGTATACTAGGTATATAGTTAGATAGTAGCCAAAAATTCCTAAAGTTACCAACCATTCCCTCGGTAAATAGTTAGATAGTAGTTGAAAATTCCTAAAGTTACCAACTTGTTCCCTATCCTGGATTAACTACGCCACCTTAGCATCCTTACGAATTCTATTTCTGAGCAATGTTAATTCAATTCTTTGTATAAGAGGACTGAATTCAGTCCAATTATTAAACCACAACAATAACTTTTCCCTATCCCCTAACCTATACTTCATATATGGATAAATATGCTCCCATAGGTTCAGCATGTGCTTAAATATCCATAAACATTCAAAAGACTGTTGTCTCCACGTCTATTCTCACTGTGTTTGATGTTAGCGAGCCCATCTCATAGAGTTACTCTAACAAACACACAAAAATTACCCCAATAGTCGCCACTAGCATGAAGATGTCATTGTCTGATGCCTAGATAAGTGATTTTGGATCCTCTCATCCTTTTCGAGGAGCATATTTTGAAGCTTGAGATGGCGGTCGATGATGTTGTAAGGAAAGATATCCTTCAATGGAATCAAACTAGGACCTTGTCATCTAAATGGTCATAGAAAAGAAACCATTTGTATGTTGACACCTGACTTGCCACAGTTTACAGAAAGAAAGGGGTTTGAATATCGCTAGAGATGAGGAGATTCAAAGCACAAATGAGGCAACAATTTCCTTGATAAATAAGTGTGGAAAGCGATTGTGTATCTTGGGATTTTTGTATTATTGCTAATAAATTTCCTGATATCTATAGAAACCTTCCTCTTTCCAAAATTTTCAAGCATCAAAATCAGTATGACTAGTTAACAAGTCTCGCTGGTTCTATTTAGTAATTATTTTCTTTTGGCTTGACCTCACAACCTACACATAATAGGCTTATTCCGAAAGTTTTGCTGCTGTTAATCACTGCCATATGCTTCCAAATGCATCTACAGGGAGCTTAATTTTCTAGCAACTAGAAAGGTCATAATACCAACACATAAGACCTAAAACAACTAGCCAGCACTCACATTTTGTTTTCCATATTTTCAACACCACAAAGATCCAAATTCCACCAACTTATGCATTGTATTTTTCCAGATTTTAGGTCTCGGGTTTCGGTGTTTAATTTGAACTTTTTCATATTTCAAAACTAGGATTTTGTATTTCTCATATTACACTACAAGAAAAATGTGAATTTGCGACGGAAAAATACCGACGGTCTTCAAACCGTTGCAAATACCAACCGAAAAAGCATATCGGTCGTTGAAGTTGGTTGTGGAATAAAACTTTTGCGACGAAATCGCATTCGGTCGGTGAAAGATGGTCAGGAAATGTACTGACGGAATTTTCGGTCGATAAAGGCATTGGCAAAAACGTCGGATACGCGCCCTTCATTTAAACGAAAACGATGTCGTTTTGGTTTAAACCAAAATGACGTCGTTTTGACTTTTATATAACCTCCCTCTCTTCTCCTTCCTCCCTCTCCACCGCAATCTTCCATTTTCTTTCTCTCCTTCGTCGATCTCCTCCTCGTGGATCTCCTTCAGCCGACGCTTCCAAGACGTCGCCGATCGCCGCTCCTCCCTTGCTGGTGTTGCTCGCCGCCGTTGCTCGTGATCATCGTCTCCGACAGGTAAGTCCGTTACTTCTCCCTCCCTTCATTTTCGGTTTTGATTTTGAAATTTGTTATTGTATTTATTCTTCAAATTAAATGTTGAATGTTGAATGGGTTTAGCTTGATTTTTAATTATATTGTGTTTATATTGAATAGGTTTGGTTTTTAATTTGTGTTTAGTGATTTTAGGATTTTTTGTATTAATTTTATTATGTTTTTTGTTAATTTGTTATTGTATTTATATAAGAAAATAAATGTTGAATGGGTTTGGTTTGATTTTGTAATTATATTCTGTTTATATTGAGTAGGTAAGGTTTTGAATTTATGTTTAGTGGTTTTTGGATTTTTAGTATTAATTTTATTATGTTTTTCCTTAATTTGTTATTGTATTTATAATAAAAAAAATGTTGAATGGGTTTGGTTTAGTTTACCATTAAAATCTGTTTATATTGAATAGGTTTGGTTTTTAATTTCTATTTAGTGGTTTAAGGATGTTTAGTATTAATTTTATAAAGTTTTTCGTAATTTGTTATTGTATTTATATTTAAAAATAAATGTTGAATGAGTTTGGTTTATTTTTTAATTGAATTCTGTTTATATTGAATAGGTTTGGTTTTTAATTTCTATTTAGTGGTTGTAGGATTTGTAGTATTAATTTTATAATGTTTTTTCGTAATTTGTTATTGTATTTATATTTAAAAATAAATGTTGAATGGGTTTGGTTAAGTTTTTAATTAAATTCAATTTATATTGAATAGATTTGGTTTTTAATTTCTATTTAGTGGTTTTAGGTCATTTAGTATTAATTTTATAATGTTTTTTGTTCATGGTGGTTATTTTACAAATGTTTTAAGTTAAAAGTAGTTTTAAAGTCATGGAATTAGAAACTTTAGTTTCAAGTACTTAAGGAGTGAGAAGACTCATCACCTATAATTGGTTATTTAAATGCATTTGGAATCTTGAATATGGTTTTGTAATCTCCATCTCTAAGTGTTAGTTTCCCTTTCTAAACATTTATTATTGTTTTTACTACAATAAAGAACAAGTTGTAAAAACAAAATTTAAAAAAGTTATTAGAGTGAAGTAGATGTATAGAATAAAGTTAAATGAAAATTGCACACCATTAAGCATAAAGAATAGTTAATGGTAAAAGTGTATGCTTAATTTTT
>JANZLX010000004.1:19945232-19955725 GCA_025531955.1 Erythroxylum orinocense | reverse complement strand
TTTTTAACTTCACTTTTTACATAAAATCCATCTTATATCTAAATCATCATTTCTATTTCCTTTCAATTTCAATGATTATTCTTTTCTTTACACATGACTGATTATCCTTTAATAAGCCTAGCTTATAAAGAGGTTCGGGGTCCAACATGTATGTCCAACCTCCCTCTTCAAAGGCCTTAATCTATGCATATGGTTTATTCCACTTTGGACAATTACTCATTTCCTAGAGCTCAGGGATAAGGAAGGACTTCCTTCTATTGATTTTAGATTTATGAATTTCCTTGGTTCCCATCTATCTGCCAACTTATGTAACAAGTCTTCCAAAGATGTCTTTAGTTTTTTTTACTATCTTTAAAGTCTAGGTCAATGGACTGACTCAATCCTTTCGAGGATCTCTCTGAGAGACCTTGTTGGCTTAGAATCTTCAATGCTTCCAAATCTTCTTATTTATCTGTTTGTTAAAAACTTTTTCTAACCTATACCAACCCGAGAGTTTTGTAGTAAGTGTTGCTAAAGCTTTAAAACCTGGCCCTTTTATTATAGCTTTGGGTTTTAAGTTGCATCTTCCTTATCTTTGGAGTTGACAAATGGACATTTTTTAAGGAATTCCTCCTGTTATACATTTTTTGGCTACCTAGTGAAGGTTTCTTTTAAAGCCAGTGCTATCAACGAAAATTTTCTTCTCAAAATATTTAAGCATTATTATTTTATAAAGTGTAAGATCTTCATGACTAGTATGGCTAATATTGAAGCTTATTACTCTTAGTGCTACAAGAGTCTTTAGACTTAACCCTTGTTTAGATTCTGCCATCCTTAAAGGTACTCCATTGGAATAAAGAATATTTGATTTTTAGCTTCTCTTGCTAACTTTTGTCATTATAGATTTCAAAATCTTAGATATTGTGTGACGCCCCAGTACCCCCTGGGAGGATACGGGAGTGCCACATCGGACTTGCAAACAGAAACAAATAACAGACTGATGCGGAAGCATTGCAACATATACTAAACATTCATCACATGTATTTTCAAAAACTGAAGCAAACATACATACATTACAAATCATTCCAAACTTGTTCAAAACATACATACATTATATCACATAAACATAATATAAATTTGTTCCAAAAACTGAAACCAGCTTGAAACATAATTATTACAAAAACTTACAACAATTCAAAGTCATACACTTTATATACAAGCCAAGATAAACTCAAAATACATTTATATCAAAACAAGATTCAGACGCCATTGGCCATTGCGATTGACTCGTCCCAATCTTTACAATCCTCGCTCTGAACCTACACGGGACAAATCCACCGTGCTAAGCATTATTTGAACAATAAATCAGACATAATGCATTTTAGAACAGATTTTAGAGTTAACAAAGCTGAATATCCAAAGACGGTATAAACCCTTCAAAATCAAAACACAATTTTGTTTATATCATAAACAAACATGTTGGACCCCGTTTCAGGAGCCCAACATGCGGAGTCAGGAACCTTGAGCTTATTTTCCTAAAGGGTCATTTGCTGTCATTCCACAATGATGGTGAGCGCACACTAATCAATCATCAAAATTATAAGTTAACTTCTTCAAAGAAATTGTAACTCTAAGTCCCTAATTTGCTTTGAAGCAAGAATCACCTCAAACGGAGTTCTACAACTCAAGATATGCTTAAAAAGCCTAAGTGTGCTCATACCCCAAATATGCTCTCCTAACCGACCTCTCATTTACTTTAATGCAAACTTTCTCAAATCAGCTCCAAAATGATACAAATTTTTATGGAAAGAAAGATACATGTGTTAGGAACCTATTGGTCCAATAATCACTTCAATTGGAGGTCGGATGAGGAAGTTATGCCCAAAAGAATAGACTATGTTTATACCCTAAATCGATTTGAACCTATCTTGGTGCGAGTTCTATAACTTTTAATATAGATGTCGGATTGAGTTCGTTGTTAGACCATTAGAAAGAAGACTTCTAGATCTAAAACTTTTGTGAAGACCACAAAATGAGAGCCTGCCTCTAAAATGGTCAAAAATCACAATTTCCTCAATCTGTCCAGTGGATGTCCATGTCCGTTTAACGGACATGTATCAGGTTTGGGAGCTCCAAATGACCCGAGAAGGTCTGTTAAACGGACATGGACTAGGAAAAGGGTGTTTTTACACTCAAGAATGTTCGTTAAATGGACATTGGGGTTCCCCAAAGTCCTCCAATGCTTCTCCAAAGCTTCCAACATCCTTCCTAACACCATATACACTTATAATCTTCCCAAATTTACTTATTCTTGTGCCAAAACACCTCATAACAACCCAAACAACAAATTCATCTCACAAAAGTCTTAAATCTCAACTCATTTGGTTTATTAAAACCCCAATTTCCTACCAATCACCATAGCTGTCACAAACACAAATCATATGCAGCATCTTAACTTGTAACAATCATATCTTCCCCTACCGACATCCAAAAATCATAAACTTCATATCGTTGAAAAGCTAGAAAGATCCTATACAACTTTCAAGAAGACAATTTTTATCAATTCTATCTATATAATTCCAGAATTTTACTTGAATCCAGAATACAATCCTACCCTTATGAAAAGGTGAAAATAGCAATGTAAAAACTTGAAATGGCATAAACAACATAATTCATGTGTATTTAATTCCCATCAAAAGATAAGAGTTTACAATGCTTTAGAGGGCATTTAGAGCCACAAATACATCATAACCCAAAATACAAACTTTACAAAATAGTAATTTATCAAAATGCATCTAAAGCATTGTTTTACAAATTCCAACTTCCAAAAGAACAAAAGTGCAAAATGGAGTGATGCCTTGGCGCTCATCTCGATCACTCGCTAACTTGCTCATCATCTGTGGTGGGAAGGTGAGGGGATAAGCTTAACGCTCGTGGGTAACAATTTTATAAACGGCCATAAGCATAAATCATTTGAAACTTTCCAGATTATAGAAAAATCCATAAAGCATGTATCTCTCAACTTTGTTAAACCAAAATCACAATTATCATAAATCAAGCATTCTTCAAACTTGTCAACACATGTAAACACACAAACACATCAAAAATGGCTTGGCAAGTTCATAAACATAATGAACTACACAATTCCATAAATGGCCTTGTGTAGTCGTGTAAAATTGAGGAAGTCCTTAAAGAAGCTTCGTGCCACTAGCGGGCAGGCGGGAGAAGCTTTGACTTGATCAACGTGCACGTGACAATTCTTGGATGGACTATACCAAACCCACATAACATGTAATTCATGAACTGAAAATATTTTGCCGAAATGACACATTCTTGAAAACTTATTTTTCATGATCATGACATATTTCACAATTCAACAACCAAAATCCCATACCCATCATAAAAGCCATTTTTCAACTTATTCAAAACCAAAAATACAAAAATTGTAGATCAATTGTAAAGCATTCCCACATCATTAAAATTCATTCACAAAACTCACATATAAAAAGCATGTAGCACCTTCTCAAGCATATAAAGATCAATAAATGCACTTTTATAAGGTAGTTGAAAAATCATTAATTTCATTTATTGAAGAACATCTAGTAGCTTATTAACTCAATTATAAAAATGTCACCCACCTTGAATACCTTGCTTGAAAGGTTGCTCAAATGTGCCTCTCTTCTTGCTCCTCTTGCCTCTCTTGGTTTTCTTCAATATTGACACAAAAATCCCAAATTAATAAGAATACAAATTGGAAAACCTAAAGAACCCAATACATGAAATTGATCTTAGAATACCTAAACCCATACATTTCTTAAGATCTTTGAACCACAAACACTCCAAAAATCCAAAACATTAAAAATCACTTACCTTGAATCTTCACCCAACAAAGGATTTTCTTGGCTTTAATGGAAGCTTGAACCTTCCTCTAGCGTTTTCCTTCTTGAATAACTTCAAAAATCACCCTTGAAGACTTAGAAAATTCAAAACCTAGCTTATCCCCTTTTTCCTTCTCTTCTTTTCCTCCCACATGACACTCTCTCTCCCTCTTTCTCTCTATTTTCGTTTTTGCTTCTTTAAAAATGAAAGACAACTCATTTCTCTTCCCTTTTAAACCATTACTGAAAGCACAAAGTCTATTTTGCCCTTACTAACAAGCCTAGGTTTTACATCCTTAAGTGGCATGCCCAAAATGCCCTTAATGCTACTTATCACTTCTAACACTTCAATTTACTCTCTTATGCCACATAACACATAACCTCATTAACATTAACATGTCAATTAATTCCCTACATAAGTCTATGAAAACCTCAAAAATTAATCTAATCATGCTTAATCAAATAAAAAAATTCAGGGGCCAACAAAATTGCCTTAATTCAACAATTCTCCCTTATTCGATTCTTGTCACTATTGTTTCTCAAAGATTTTATAAGTTTCAAAGCGATTATTTTATTTTTTAAAACACCTCCATTTTTTAAATGATAGTCGGATTTGGCTAATTTCATTTTCAATGTTTTCAAAACAAAGTGAGCGTATGCTGACAAAGTAGCACTTCATGTTTTTAAACCTTGAGATTGTTCATTAAGATATTAACCTTGTTGGAAGGATATTTGGGCCTGAATTTTTCATTTTTTGTGTGTATCTTCTTATTTCATCTTTCTCGAGAACTTGTTTCAATTCTTAATCAAAGCTTGATGAACTAGAATTTTGTTAACATGATAGAGGCATTATTTTAAAACCCTGTTAACCCAAACACAATCCCCATAAATACCTTTCCATTACTAGCCCCTTAAGCCATAATTTTTTAACACATGCATACATCTTCTTATGTGTCAATAGTTTATTTCTCTTTTTCTTCTAGTTATCTCAATAAATTAGTTATTAAGAAAAGTCAAAATAAATAAATAATAAAAAAATCCAAAAAGAATATGTGTGTGTGTGTGTGTGTGTGCGTGCGCCCGCATGCGTGTGTGCGTGTGTGTGTGTGTTCTCAAGAGAAAATATTCCCATTAAAAAAAGGTTAAGAAATAAATTATGTTGTCATTTGTGTAAATATTGTCTTACTGTTGACATCTATTTCATAATTGTGGTGCATGTACTCATATTTTTTCTTCTTTCGTCCATTTCATCTAGCCTTCCGTGCATTACAACCTTGAAAAGTCCTCTTGTTGTATGAGATTATAGTTTTTGTAGTGGAGAGGTAGAACTGTCACAAGCTTATGGTAGAGAATGGACTAAGCGGATTTTAGAGTGAAATTATCCCAAGACACAAATGAGATGAGAGAAAACACCTTACTTTGAGTGAAATCTCTTTTGTTCAATCTCTTGGACTAAATTCTTATAGTGTTTATTTTCTTAGCACTCATTCAATTTGCTTTGATTGATTTCTGAGAAAGTTATTTTTACCAATTTTCTACTTTTATTTTAAGCATTATCGGAATTTTTTCTTTTGCACTTGTGTCTCTTTGACACTTATAAACTTTATCCAGGAGTACAAAGGTCTAAGTGTGGGGGAATTTGATTGAGCTCAAGTTTATTATATAAATTGGCGACACTTTCACGACTTTTACTACTCTTTTTCACTCTAATTTCTATATTTTATGCTTAAGTTGACTCTTGAGTGTGTATTTTTATTTTATATAGTTTGATAGTAAAAATTGTCACAAATCAGTATTATTTGCACTAATTAATTTTCTGAGAACAATTGATACTGCAAACTACTATTGTTCATTATAGGAACCTCAAGGAGAAGGGACTCAAGAAGAAGATGTAAAGTCAAAGAAGCCTTAAGTGAAGTCAACAAGAGAACAGGCGCAACAGGAAGTTTACAGTGGTGAAATAGATCTATCACCATAACAAAATACAAAGGAATCCAGGCTGAACTTTCGAGAAACGTTCGTTGCGGCGAAGGATCCAGTAATGAAGCAAAACCCTTCAAGAAAAGTATACAGCGACGAACTTATTTGTCGCCGTGGCGAACCTTCGAAAACTCGAACCATTTTCAAAAAAAATCACCCACTATGCGACCTGACCCAATCATCCTTCATTCTAAAACCTACCAAATTAGGTTAAGAGCACTGAGAGATATACAAAGATGGAGAGAACACAACTTCTAGAACATTCATCTCACTCGGCTCTCTCACTCAACTTCGACCATCATCCACCACCTCTCTTCCGTTTTTCATCACCAACTCTTTCATCATCAGTTGTTGCCATGGATGCTTTCGGTGGGTTTTTGATTGTTAGCTCTCCCGAAGCAATGCTTGGCTAAGCACCTTTTCCTCTTGAAGATGTAGCAATGACTTGAGTTCAATGGGCTTCAAAGGGGAGTAGTTACTTATGTTTAGCTACAATGTTATGAATTCCTTAGTTAGTGTTTATACTTTGTAGTTGGATTTTCTTGATTATAGTTGAATCAAGTGTTGAATAATTTATTGTATTATTGGGTTTGTTGATGTAGAACTTAGAGCTTAAATATATGAAGTCTCATATATTTCTTTTTGTGATTTTGTTGATTCTCTTTTATCTACCTAGTTGTGTTGGATATTGAGATGATGCTAGATTCCAAATTGACCAATTGCATTAACTTATCCATTGCACACACTAAGATACATTCAACAAGGTTTTAAGAAATGGAGTTCATTGATTAAAACCTTGAACTTAAAGAGTTCTTTAGGTTTATC
This sequence comes from Erythroxylum orinocense, assembly GCA_025531955.1. Lineage (NCBI taxonomy): Eukaryota > Viridiplantae > Streptophyta > Magnoliopsida > Malpighiales > Erythroxylaceae > Erythroxylum > Erythroxylum orinocense. Next base: position 19,949,063 of record JANZLX010000004.1, on the reverse strand, counting down.
TTTTGAAAACTTAGTGATTTTCACTCCCACCAAGATTTACTTTGAACTATGATAGCCAAAGCTAATTTTTTCAAGAGGATTTTCTCACATTTGATCATTGTTTTAGTTTTCAATTTCTTATTCCCAAAAATCCAAAAATACTTTTTACACACTTCTCTTACAATTAATTCAATTTTTTTAGTTTTCTCAAAGAACCAAAACCTCCTTCCTAACCAATTTAGTTTCCATTTCATGACATTTCGGCTAGCTTAGATCCATTGCATTAGGTTCCAATTAAGTGAGACGACCAGAGGTTACATTTTATATTGCAATCCTTGGAATTAAATTTATGATTCGACCTCTAAGGGTAAGAACAAAAGATAAAACGTGAATCATATGGCTATGAACAACTACCAACGGTACTTGTCTAGAGCACGAATCAATGAGCCAGTGGATTCAATAAAATGCACATAGTGACATAATTGGCAAACTAAGTGGAAGCCTTAATTAGAAAGACCGATAAACTTATGATGGCATCACAAGGTTGAGTTATGCAATATGAGGTGCTCAGGCTAGATAGGTCAAGAATGTGAATTTTTATAACTCGAGCATGTGGACTATTTCAGTAATGCTCCTAGAACCCAAAATAATCCACAGTAACATATACAATCTAGGATGGAGAAATCACCCTAAAATTTCTTAGGGAAATCAATGTCAAACAAGAAATAACCGTCCACCCAAATTCCAGCAGCAAGCACCTCAACCCAAGAAGCCTAATTTGGAAGAAATAATATTGAAAATTGCTTAAGACTTTGATGTAAAACATTATAGAATAGAGGTTTCCATACATAGCTTAGAGATTCAAATCAACCAGTTAGTTAAGATAGTGGCAGAAATGCTGATAGGGAGTTTGCTTAGTACATTAGAAGCAAATCCTAAGGAAGGCGTAATTGCCATCACCCAGAAGAGTGAGAAAAAGTTACAAGAAAAGAAGAAGGTGACTACTGAGAGTCACTCAAAAGTTGATGTCGAACAAAATCTAGAAGATGTCAAGTAATATCATTTTGTCATCCCATATCCAGCTAAAGTGAAAAAAGATCAGATGGATGCAGAGTTAGGTAAATTTCTTGATCTTTTGAAACAACTCCAAGAAAATTTACCCCTTGTTGAAGCTCTTGTGCAATTACCAAAGCGTATGGAACTTTTGAAAAAGCTAATGTAGATATTGGAGAAGTTGGAGACTACTACACTGAGCCAAAGGATCTTAGAAGATAACAAAAGAAAACTACCAGAAAAGAAAACAAATCCAAGAAGTATCTCTTTTCCTTGCGAAAATGGTAGTTTAAAAATATATAAGGCTTTAGCCAACCTAGGGGATATGATACCTTTATCATTGTTTGAAAAATCAAGAATAAGTGAACTTAAACTGACTAGGATAAGTCTGTAACTAGTTGATATATCGATGAAATATCCTGGAGGAATCGTAGAAGATTTTACTGTTAAGGTTAGATTTTATTCCCAACTGATTTTGTGATTTTTGACATAAAGGAGGACATGGAAATGCCTCTAAGTCAATAATGAACGTTGATGAAGGCAAGCTAACATCAAGGGTGGGGGATGAAGAGGTCATTTTTAGAATTTCTAATTTCATTAAACATTCTCTTAAATTTATTGATGTAATTGGACCTAGTGAGTCTTGTAATTTCCCTGATATTCTGCAGGACTATGTAAGAAAAGGCTTACCAGAACCTTCACAAGTTCAACTGAAAAAAATAGCATAAAGTGACAAAAGGTAGCGTACATGCAGGTCATGGAATTGACGATAAGGCCATAAAAACATAATCTATATAAGCTAACTTGAGCTTAAAAGGTATGCCAAGCAAACAACATTAAACAAGCATTAAATAAGAGGTAACCCATAAATTAGTTTAGTTTTTATCTTAAATTTCATGTTTTTATTTTTTCTTTAATTTTAGTATAGAATTTATTTAATTTTTTAGTTTTTGTGTATTTTTAGGATGGAAACAATTGAGAATCTAATGAGATTGTTCATTATCGATGTGTAGGTTATGAGTGTTTATGTGTTATAATGCTAAAGTACAAATTTTTGTACTTTTGATCATCTAATTTATACGCTCTCCAGACATGCTAGGGTAGATTTTCATAGTTAGATACACTCACGTGTAAATAATCATGTGACTATGGTGAAAAGTTGCGCTTCAATGACCTACATAATCAATTACACAGCCATGTAGTAGACCATGTAAGTTTGCGATACACCTTAAAAAAGCCCTAAATCTTCCAATTTCTCATTTTCTCTCTTTGTCTCTCACTCCCCACCATCGTCTTCCAATCTCTTGTCCACTTTTTTTTTATCCCAAATTAGCGACACTTAAGTAAGTTTTCATACTGTTTTCACTTGTTTATGCATGATTCACAAAGTGTTTTGCACTATTTAGGGAAGTTGTTCCCAAAAACACTAGAATTCAGAATTTGGGATTTTGTGCAAATTTATGTAAATTCATGATTGATTGTGGTTTAATAGTTGAATATTATCATCACCCATTAAATTTAATGATTTGATTTGATTAATTGCATATGAATGGGGTAGAATTCAACATGAATTGCAAAATTGTGCGATTATTGCTCACCAATTGTTTAATTGTGACTTTTTGCGTGAAATTAGGTTAATTAGTTGTTTTTATGTTAATTGAAGTTGGGTTTGTGTTTAATTGCATGTAAATTGTGTGTTTTGCATGAATTTAATGTTCAATTTCGTTAATTTTGTATAATTGTTATATTCGGATTTTTAATTTTAAAGTTAGGGTTAAACACATAATTTTATAATTAGGATTAATCTTAATTGTTAATTACAATATGTTTAGTTTTAATTTTGTGTCTTATTAAGATGTTAGTTAATTTTTTAATTAATTAATTAATGTTCCTTTTATGTTGTTTTATTTATTTATTTATTTTATATTATAAGTTCATAGTTTTGTTATGAGTTTAGTTTTTTCTTTTTCTAGTTCATTTTCATGCTTCTTTAATTATTGAGCATAATACAATTTAAGTGTGGGGAAAAAGGGTATTCCCATAATTTATTTTCAATTTTCTCAAACTTAGTAAAAATTTTATTCATAATGACAAAACCACATCACTAAAAGGAAGTTCCATGGAAGTGATAGCAAGAAGAGGGGTCCTTTAAAGACTTGAGAGGAACTCACTCAGTGTATCCATCCAAGCGACCTTCAATGCTACTATTCAATGCGGCAACGCATGAAGAGTAAGTTGAGTTTGGCTCCTTTGTTGTCCCATATTGGTTGGAGACAACAGTTGAGGCAAGGTTGTTACCTATATAAGGAGGTTACTACCTCCTTGTTTAGTGCACCAAATACAAGTCAAAGATTTGTATGACAAATTTGACTCTAGTTAAATTCCTCCTTTGAGGTGAGAGTTGGAGAATTTGTCTTGGGTATTTCTTTGTGGGTGTATTAGTGTATTAGGGGATTGGGTAAGAGGGAAAATTGTATGATTCTAAGAATTTTTCATATAGTGGATTTTCTTCTCGGTGCCTGTGGTTTTTCTCCGATTTGGGAATTTCCACGTAAATTCTCTTGTGTTATTATTTTATGATATTTTTGTCTATCAAATATCCTTGGGTGTGGGTTCGGGAAGTTCTAAATTCCCAACAAGTGGTATCAGAGCCAAGGTGTGTTTTTCTTGAAAATTCTAAGTATGCTCTGTGGTTGCAGTTTTGACTGATCTTCTACATCAAAAAAGAGTTTTTTGAGAAAGGTTTATTTGGTGCGGTGGAGCTTTGGTGTGGTAGTGTGGTAGTACATGTCTAGGAAA
>JANZLX010000004.1:19910687-19929868 GCA_025531955.1 Erythroxylum orinocense | reverse complement strand
CCATTATGATGATCATTCTACCTCAAAAACATATCTATAACAATATGTGAATTATTACTCGTCATACATATCCAAAAATAAGACATTTACTTAAAATTTTCATCACTCGTGTTCATCAAACACAAAACACTATTTTATACCATTTAACCTCTAACTATCATCATAAATGCTTCATTTAACATTACCCATGAAGATTAACAAGCTACCTACTTGATTTAGCTCTAAATCTTCAAAAATAACACTTAGCCCTAGCTCCCAAACAACATACAATCTTGATCTTCTAAAGGTGGTAGGGTTGCGTTTTGAGTGACAAATGAAAGAAACAACAAAATGGAAGTAGAAATTGATAGATGGAAGCAAGGTTTAGCATTGATGAGGTGAGAGTGAGTGAAGAAACGAAAATGGAGAAGAAGAAGAAGAAAACATAAGAAAATCGTGAGAGACATAATAAGGATGTTCTTTCAAGTTAAAAGAACCTTGGACTTTAAGACATGACTTGGTAAGTGACACTTGCCACTTGCCACATGTCCAATTCTTATAACCTTAAACTAGGTTCTTTCATTGAACTAGCTCAATCAAATCCAATTTCTACTCCAATTGCCTCCCAATTTTAATTGACACTTGTCAATAAATCCCAAAATCATTTATCAAAGTTTTCATTTCCATTTGACTGTTAATCCCATGGTCATTTATCATTTTTCTTGCCACTTTGCATTTTTTTCTAGTCCAAAAATTACCCAAAATTTCAGAAGTTTTCCTAAAATTCACCAAAAATTATAAATCATTAAATACACTCTCTAAATCAGTTTTCAACATATAAAAACTACAATTCTCAATATAATCACATTTATAAACAATTATACCTGGAATATGTTAATGAATGCATGCACAATTATTTTAATGTGCATAAGTTCAATATTCCAGTGTATGTACATATCATATAATGGTTGAGCAAGAAATGCAATTTCTAATCTCTCAATATATACTGTTCTAGCCTCAATGTGGGTAATGAGATGTTACATCTATGCTAAATTGCCTTGAGTGGGTTAGAAGATGTGGCGTTCATATTGGTCAATTATTCCTTGATGACTTGTGTTCATGCACTTGTAATCATAAAATAAAAAATGTCAAATTCCTTAAATCAAAAGAATTAAAATTGGATAAGATGCTAAAATTCCAATCCCCAAAAACTTGTTGCTAGTTTTATATAAAAAACTTTCATACTACAAGCATACAAATCGTAATTTATAGAATAAAAGATATCATTCCCATGAGTATTGAATATAGTCACCTAGCAATTTGAATCACACTTTATCTAAAGTAATAAAAATATTAAATTGATTGATAATTGAAGGAAACTAACAAACTTGATAACTTACCAAATAAAAGATAACAATAAAATTGAAGCCACTTAACGATGGAAACTTAAGGGTTATTTTATCTTTATTTTATCTTCCCTTTGCCTTATTAATTAAGCATGCTTGATCCTAGATATCAAAAGGTTTTGATTACCCTCTCTTGAGATCTAATCAAGTAATCTCAATTTAAATAGATGAAAGTTTAATTTTAATCTCTCAATCTCTTAAAACTACTCCCAATCGCTCAATTAGATTTGAAGCAATCCTAAGGATAATTAATTCATTAGTAGGATTTCTCTTCAACTTATAAATTTATTCAATCCCTAGATTCAAATCAAATATGAGAACAACAAATATCACACAATAGTAGTATATTTAATCCAATAAGTAAAAGTTATACAAAAAAAATCAAGAATAAGCCTTAAAAGATTTAGCAATTCATAATCTTGTTCAAAATAAAACTATTAATATTTAGCATACTAGGCATGAAATAGAAAAAAGGGAAGAGAATTAAATTTTCTTGAAGCCTCGATCCAAAAAATCTAAAAAGCTAGAGTTCATCTTGATGTTTCCACTTTTTACCTTCTTATTTGTGAAGTGCAACCCTTCTATTTGGTGTTTTCTTTCTTCTTTTAGTGTCTGATGACTCTGAGTCTTCCTATTTTGTTGTAAACTTCATAATATCCTTTTATAGCAAAAACTAGGTTTTTTTGGAATTTACATGGTCACTTACACTACTGTATAGGTGATCGTGTATCTCTAAAAACCTATCAGTCGTGTCTTTCACAGTCACAAAAGCTTACATAGGTACATACATGACTATTTATGTCAGCATCCACGAGCATGTATCTTCTCAAGAGGATAAATTGAATCTTTGAAGCTCCACACATTTATAGTGACTTTCATGTCATTAATGATACACAGATGTGTAAGTCTAAAGTTGCTTCAATTCTTTCATTTATGGCATCATTTAACCCAAATTCTTCTCTTTTTAGTTTGAAGTCAAATATCACTTAAAAACACACTTGAGTCAGAATATATATATTCCAATAAGCCTTAAATAGCCCCAAAATTAGGCATTTCTAACTATTAAACTCATATGTCTTTTTTATCATATATATTTCTATCTAGTACTTACAATATAGGCCTAAAAATAAGACTTGAACCTTGACATTGAACTAAATATTATGTACATAAGTCATCTTCTCAAAAAGAATTTATCATATTTATACTTTATGTAAAATCTAGCTAATTTAGTAAATATGAATTTTTATTATCTTGCTCTCTTACATGAACAATAATGATAATGGCAACATATATTGCAGTATATAAATATAAACCTTCAAATATGACTGAAGTGGACAATAGCGAGGGCTTGTTGTAGGTCTTAGTTATTTAAAGGCTTAATTTTCTTTAGTTGCTCAAAGGCTTAATCATATTATTCTTCTAATGGAAATATTTAGGCTTTCTCAAAATCTATAAGAATGGAAAATAATGATTCACATCCTTAGATTAGAAAATTGAAACTAGCGATTTTCTCAGTTATGACTTATATATATTTTATAAACTTGGGATTTGTCAATTTGACAATTATTGCAATCTTCTGCAAGTTGACCTTAATGCTCCTTTGTGTCATTCTAAACCTTAAAATTCTTCCCATTAATACTCTAAAAACTTATTTATCAAGATTTAATCTTAGGTTATACTTTCTCAAAGTGTTAAAGCAATGCCCCAGATCTGTAGTATGGTCTCCTTTCTCCTCTAGTGTTATCTAAATATTACATAAGTAGCATCATAAATATAAGCCATCAATTACCAAATGTAGCATCCACAATATGATCAAACCTACGTAATAGGTAGCTATTCTTTAGGAATGCTTTGATAAAATCTGTAAAATTGTATTTATCTTCTTAATATAAATTATATTTAAAATCTAATAAAAATATTTAACCTCTCTAATAAAGTAGGCTTGTTGTAGCCTTTCTATCTCTTCCTCCATTGCTTATTGCTTTTCCTTAATGAAAATCTTTTTTCTTCTTTATAAGCCTATTATTAGTATCAATTTTTATCTTATGGGTGATGTTCGAGGGATTAATCCTCAACATGTTGAAGGCCCTAACTAAAATTGTGATCTTATTTAGTTAAAAAATTCCCCAACCTTATCCCTTTTCAAGGCTATTACTCTTCCCGCTTCAAAATGTTATAAGCTTACACAACCTTCTATTGTGATTCTCTCTACTTCCTCTTTAGGTTCCTCTTATTGTTCTTTATTATGATCTTAACAATCTATGACCTAAATTTTTTTGAGACATGAGGTTTTTTTTCATCCCTAAGAAAAGTTATATAACACTAACTTATCATATTGATACTCCTCTTACCTACTCCTACCCCATATTATGTTAAAAATGTTATGGTTAATTGATAAAGGAATATCATAACTCTTAGGAGTAATAACATGGGTCTTTAAAAAGTGATATTAAATATTGTAGGTCTTTTCACTACGCGAGAATTAGTAATTTTTATAGTTACCTTAGGTATGCTTCCACCATCAAAAGCATTTTCACCTTGTTTTTTTCTCAGTAAACTCAAATAAGGAGTATGTACCACTATCAATTGGGATCTTTTGCAACTTAGAAGTTTGAAGTGGTTATAAAACCATGGAACCATCATTTGAATTATATGACATTATTTCGTTGATGTTAAAGGAAATCTCCTTAGTTTTTCTTTATTGACTTGTTCATTATGCTAACTTCATTAGGGTGGCTTAAAAGGGACTTTTAAATTTATGACATGCTCATCTTTTCATTAGCCTTGGAGGACTATCATGTTTATAACCATAGCCATAGAGAACTTGAGGGTGAATTAACGGTGAGTATCTATATTACCTATCTGGAGAATGCAACTACTACCTCCTGTGTTCTCATGTACTTTTTCTAACAATCCTATAAAATAATTAACCTAATTGTCTCTTCTTAAATAAAGCCTCAAGCATTTCATTGCCCAAAGTTTTGGTGATTCAAATATATCTATCTATATTCTCTTATCTAGGTCCTTGAAATATAAGTTTGGGTGGGGCTAAAGAGATCTTTTTTTTTTTGTCCAATGCCTTTAGCTAAGGCAGATCTACATTCCCATTATAAAGTTTGTGCTTATGTCTACTATCACTCCCCCTTCTTATTGGTTTTGCTAAGCCAATGCTCCCACATCCATCTTCCTTTAATTAACTCTACTTGACAACTCAGATGGTACAAACATGTTTAGAGGTATCAAAATTTTATAGTCAATATTTTAGGATAAGCAATATTACAATCCCTTCAAGGTTGTCTCATTAAATCCCTTGTATATTGATTTATAGGAGCAGTATGATCCCTCAAGGTTTTCTTATTGAATCCCTTGTATATTGGTTTATAGGTTGTTTTTTGTAGGTATAGAAACCATTACGTCATAACAATTTGGTTAGGATCCATATTGACTACTACCATTATGGAAAAATCATCACTATAAGCTAATAATTGCTAGAAGGGCCTGTAATGATGTCCTTATGACTATCGAATCCTTTGCACCTGGCTCTTTATGCACTTGTATTACTAAGAAATAGTTAGATGGCAAGACATTTCTTTTGCTTCTTGTAGTCCTTAGTGTTAATATCCTCTTTTGGATTAAATGTTTTCCGAGCTTAATTAAGCTTTTTTGTTTCAGACTTTTAAGCAAACATCAGAGTTTCATCCAACAAAATAATCTTGATTCCTAAATCAATACAAGTATGAAGAGATAAAATGTTTAGAGTTAGAGAGATGTATTATTCTATTTCTAAATATGTTTCCTCCGTTATTAAAAAAAAAGTTGTGACTTAGGGTAAACAGGTGATGTCCTTCCTTATTTTAAGGGGAAGAAGGGGATAATAGTAAAGTGAGTGAAAATAAGATGTTTTGAGGATTAGTTATTGTAAGGTGAGTTGGAGTGTCAATGATATATATTGGGGGTATTAATAGTGATGTATTATACTTATTCCACTGTATAGCAAAGAACCATATGAAATTTTTAGTTCATTCAAGTGTGCAAGGGTAAAGAAACAAAAAAAAAGAATCTTTTCGAGGACAAAATTGGTGTGTATAATGAACTTCCTATGCAAATTTGTAGTTGTCAAGAGAGTGGATGTATTTTCCTGCTAATTATATGAAGCGTTAAACTGCAGATGTATATTTTTCAATTACAAGGCTGCAATCTTTTCCGTACAAGTATGTTTTACTACTTGCTACATGTGCTTTACCAAGCAAGATGGTTCCTTGTTAAATTAATAACAGGCTAGTAAGCAAATTGGTTGGAGTAGTCAATAACTGCGAAAATTTTGTTGGATTAACTAATCTACCTTTGGGCGAACATGTTATATATTGAAAACATTTTGATCATGCAAGTTGGATTCATTTGTAAAATGGAGCATAAGATCAATATTGGTTAGATTCCTTTCCCATTATGTCAATTCAGTTATGTATGATATGGACAACTATATACGGTTTCTCACTGGGCTCAGTCGCCATCTTTAAAAAAGCTGATTTGTATCATCAAATTTTCACTCATGTTTGATAAATGTTTAATGATGTAATACACAGAATAAGAGAACTACCAATTCTTCCAACCCAGTAATAATTCATTGGACTATTTATGTAGAGAAGAACTAAAGTGAATGTCCTTCTTAATTAAGCTTATACAGCACATACTTGTACATATAGAGCAGGAGGAACTCTTTTTTAAGTTGGTCAAACATAAATTACGTAACTGGATGCATTAACTATAAAGCTGGACTCAATAATGGAGGCACTAATATATCGACGAGTATTGTGCTGATAACATTACATCAACTTGTTTAGGACATTCTTAACCACATAATCGGAAATAATTTGATTCGTTCTCTGGGTAGGATGGAAAGAATCCCAGAAGACATACTTGTCTGCATTTGCGCAGGTAAATGGGCTGTTCCGGTTGCATGCATAACCCATCTCAAACATCCCCGTCGCACAACATGCCATGCCGGCAACCTCAAATCCTGCCACTCACAAAAACAAACGTTTTTAGCATACAAGTGTTAGATTATCCAAATTTTACATTATCTATCCTTTGTCTGAACTTTTTGCGGAAAATAGTTCTTATTAAAATTAACTATAAAGAAAACAAAGCATTTTATATTGATATTTTTATAAAAAATGTTGCTGACTCAAAACATTCAGAAATATAACTATTAAAATTAAGTTATCATTAACATATTTTTTAAAAAAGTAAAGAGTATTGAATGAAAGGATATATATATAGTTTACTAAAAAGTTATCATCAACTTTCTAGTACTATTATGTGCCATTGTATGTACATCAAAGCAATTCAAAATAAATAGAGACGAAGTTTCTTTATTAGAAGCTTGGGGAAAATTAAGGGCAGCTACTCTATACAAAAGTGGAAAGCTTCATATTGACATAGAGATGTGACATATATTACTATAAACTTGAAAATGAAGAAACAATTTAAATATAGAAATAGAGTAAGAACACCTACCTTGGGCTAGATAAGATTCTCACTGAATAGACTATAATGTCTGTTGCGAACTCAGGCCAACAAAGTAGTGCCTAATTAATTTTTTATACGAATTCTGTTCATAAAAAAAAAAATTTCCTTATGCAGGCAATATTATGTCCTAGTAAATTCATTGAAACCAGCCAGCCTTGTTTCAATTGGTGGGGTCAACAACATAAATTTGTGTTAAACGTAATATACTTACTTTCTGGTGGGGATCATTAAAAATTGTACGTTGTTTTGTTGAAAAGAGACACACCTTAAGCCGTGAAAGCCATTAAAACACCTCCCATATGGATATAGATATTTTTTCTTCATTAATTACTCACCATATTGTGACGGCCTTTTTATGATATTCATGAGAACATCATAAGGATTTGAGAAAACTAGCTTTATCCCAGGAAGCTCCGAGCTAAGCTTCCCAACCACAGAACTTAGCCTCCCATTGAACTCCACAGCGACAACGTTGTAGCTCTCCTCGCAATTTCGACCAATCATCATGTTTCGATTTCTCTCCAATGGCATACAACCCATTGGAGGGAGACCACCGAGGGATATTTTGCGAGCACCAAGACCGTAAATTTCCTTCACGAAATTTTCGGCAATTCCTGCAAGAAAGTCTTGATACTGACTGATGGTGTATTGGGAAGATCGACCTGGAAAAGCGAAGAAGTTCTCGAGGAAATCGTTTGTTCCTACGCTTATCACGTGAAGAGCTTCAGTTATAACTTGGTTTGCTTGTGTTTCTCCAAGATAGGATCTCATTTTGTTCCTGTAGTCCTTGTAGTACTCGACTTCCTTCCACAGTGGAATCACAGACTGCAAGGGACAAAACACTGGTGGCATGAGACTGCTCTATAACTCACGCATGTAAACCATGATGGATGCAGCACTTCCTGATCTTAGCACAACAACAACCACTTGATCTTACTACCACAACATTAACAACAACCAGCAAAAATCCCAATAATACATAATTCTTGATCTTATTACAATTTTTAACTTTATTGGAAAGGGAAAGGTGAATAGTTGACGCTTGTCGAAGTTGTGGCTATACATGGTTTGTTAGTCTTGGGGAAAACAACTGTTTATGAATATGTTAAGTATTGGAGTAAAGTACCATGACATTCGATATATTTTGCTTCAAATAGTGTACATATATTTATGTATTGGAAAATAAAAAACAAGCATAACAAATAATGAACTCTTTTTGGTTATTATGTAACTTTATCCATTTGCATGAGATTTTTATATACGACTACTGTGCCAATAATGTATTCAATAGACTAATCATACAATGAACAAAAGAACACAAATCAAGTGGTCAAAGCATATAACATATATACACAATGATGATTTATTTTTAAAGTTGTGGACATCTTGTACACTTTCACTACCTTCTGTTCTCTTAAATAAAGAAGAAGGGGAAGGTTGTAACCACACACAAACATTCCAATCATCAGTAGAAGTACAGTTTTGATAGAAGGATCAAAAATCCTTGTGCATATGTTTGTGTGTGTGTGTGTGTGTTTAGTTACATAGAGATGAAATAATTTCCCAAAGGAAAAAAAAAGATTGGGTTCGATAATGGGGGACTTACTAGCACATCAGAGGTGGCATTGTCATAGCCAGTACCAGCAGAAGCAAAAGTAACTCCAACAGCGAAATCCGAGATGTTATAAGCAGGATCCAAGTAAGCGGGTATAGTTGGCTTCAGCCCCAAAGCCTCTGAGATGAAATCTGTTGCTATTCGGCCATTGGAGAACCTTCCCGTTGGCCTCCCGCCAGCGAAGTCTCGGCCATATGGCTGAAAGTTACTCCTAGCAACAGTTGGTATGTAATTGTTGTTACCAGCATCTACAGAGGAGTCTCCGAAAACGATGACTGCAGGAATTTTGGCCTGAACATTTCTCGTAGATAGTATAAGAACTTGGATAAACAATATTACTAACCATGAAGTAGTAGAGCGCAATTTTTCCATTTAGTTCTCTCGTGTTCGTTTGCTGCTTGTGTCCGTGTTCAGTGCCACCTTGATGTTTCATCATATAAATAGACGACGACGGGTATTAAATGGGAAGTTCGATATTGGAAAAAATCCGCAGAGGAAGGTCGTTGGTAGCCTTAATTGCGACGACTGATGGAGTATACACTTTAAAACGAATTGCCATATGGGCCCCCGGGTTGAATTGCATGGTTAGAACTGGGCTTATAGAAGATTTTTTGTTTTTATGGAGTCACAAATTAGTATCCAATCCAAGTCTATTCAAGTTTATTTGATTGATAAATAAGTTGTTGTCGGATCTAATTTCATAACCTAACCAACTACTTCGTACTGTAATGAACAAGTAAAGGACTACTAATACAAACCCTCCACAAATAATTTTTTTTCCAGTTGAAATAAATCAAACTGTATTATGTTTTTGTCGTGTATTCTAAACATTTTTTTATACTTAATCTAGTGCAGAAATTCTATAGTCCTCCAAACGGGGTTAATATATTTATGTAACAAAACCTTAGTAAGAATACAAGCAAAGAAGTTATTTAATAAAATTTATTGATTTCAATTAAAATTGACATTAAAAATATTTTTTTTGAAAACTTAATTTTATTAACTAAATCTTAATTTCAGAACTGATACGATGGGATAAAAAACATAGATTTAAGTTTTAACTTGAAAGAGGAGCCCAACATAGCCAAACAAAAAAAAAAAAAACAAATTACAAATTGCAATAGATTGATTTTCATTTAAATGTTTGCAAGTTCATACGTTTTGTGAGCAATTAGAATTTCCTTAATCTAACATATGGTCTTGTTGCGAGTTTATGTTTATTGAGAGAAACACGACTATGCAACATGGAGTTCCTTTCTTTCCATATGGTGTAGATATAACAATTCAATGTTGTCTTAAATAAGTGTCCATCTTGTCATGTGCTCTTACAAGTATCACTGGCCTATCTAAGTATGTTCATCCAACCCCTTTTCTCCATAAAAACTTATTTAGTAGATGTTAAAATCAAGCCAAAATAGGCTTTGAGTGTAAGCATTCAAAGAATAAATAAGCAACGGATTCAGAGGAGGACTTTCAAAAGAGGCGTATTAGATTCTAACTTTCAATGTACCTATGATTAGTTTTTAGCCTTTGTTTAGTAACTAACCAGCAAATAAAAGAAGCCTTTAAAATTATTGCTTTGGCCTATATTAGATCATACATAATACTTTTTATGATTGATTTATGAATATCTTGCATAAAAAGAGTTAGAAAATGTTTATGATGAAATCTCCATCATATCATCCTATCTTCCTCTAAGGAGTTAGGGTTATAAAAGGTGAAATTATTAATGATGCAATTTGAACCCTGAATTAGGAATCCTAACTACTTCTTCAAATGATAACTTTCACCTTTGCATTCTGTGGAATACTTAAGTGCAAATAGTTTAGGCCTCCCCTTTTGTGTAATGGACATATGTTTGACCAATTAGTAAACTAGAACTAGGTGTTATTGCCATTTTCAATTTGAGACTTAATAAAGTAAATCTCTCATCTTAAGCAATTGAATCAAACTCTATAACTAATCCTTGGAAATTTTTACTTGTAAAAATTGATATACTAAAGATAATATGCATGCATCCATTTTGTCCATAAAGCTTCTTTATCATTTAGCAATCCCTATGTTCTTTCAATTAATGGAATTGATTGTTGTACCTGTAGAGAAATTAATCAAAGTCACCCTTTCTATCTAGGTAAATACAATTATCCTCATTTTACCTTTTCTCCTTCGTAATCCTCAACTTTTTACTAACCATAGAAAGTTCTTTACATATGTTATGATTTCCTTTATTGTATTTATTCCAAGGAATATGTGGGCACTCCAATGAACACATATATTCCTTATGATTCATGAGATAAGATGCAATCTACCCTTTTTAGAGATATTTTTTTCTTCTATGAGTTGGTCTTGTTCTTAAAAGGATCTATAACAAAATGCATTATTAGAACCCTAGCTTCTTTGTTGATATAGGCACTTCAAGCTATTTAAAATGGGCATTATGAGATGTCAAACCAGTAATAAAGCAAAGATTAAAAAAGTTTCTGACATCAGTAAAGATGTAAAGTTTTCTCTTTTGCATATTCAATTTCAACCTAGATATGTTATAGATTAACTTAAGAAATTCATTAAAACATGAAGGGAATGTGAGTCAAATCCACAATATATTATGAGATCATTAGCAAGAGCCAAATGACTTATATTCATCTCCTTATATATATGATGATAAATAAATCTATTATCCATTTCAATGTTTTGTAGAATTATCCTCGTGAGAGCCTTGTCTAATTCCTTTAGCCCCTAAAATTATCTTAGGAGGAGCTTTATTAACCAAAGCAATAAATTTAGCAATTAAAACAAAACCACATCCCATTCAATGAACAAAGAGGGGGACCAAAAAACCTGTAAGCATTTGTTAATGAAATCCCATTTATGGGTATCAAAAGCTTTAAAGATGTCAATCTTCACTAAGCAACTCTTGATTGATGATCATTTATCATAATCTTTGAAAAGTTCCTGCACCTTGAGGATATTGTCCCCAATTAGTTTTCCAGAGATGAGTGCCACTTAAGTATGATTTATGATGGACTTGACAAGCTCCTTCAATTTTATTACCATGATCTTTAAAATTACTTTATATATTGTGTACAATAGGAAACTAAAGAGGAGAAAATCATTCATAGAATTTGGATTTTTAGTTTTAAGGACAAAGCAAATACGTGCTATGTTAGGTTTCTTCATATTTCTACATACATAGAATTTTGGCACTATTTCCACCTATAGTTTCCCAGTAATATGCTAAATAGATTGGAAGAAATGGTCATTAAATCCATCTGGACTAAGAGACTTACTAGGATTCAATCTAAATAATGCACCTTTTACATCCTCTTTAATTAAAAGAATTGTGAGTTTCAAATTCATCTATTGTCCCATACTGTTTTAAATGACAATTCCTGGATTTACTTTTGAGTATCCTGAGTTATGACATTTCACCAATAGATTCTTATAATTGCTAAATACAATCTCTTCTATTTTCCCTTCGTCCCTGCATATATTGCCCCTACCATCATCAAGAGATACAATCTTGTTTCTATTCCTTTTAGAAAAGATAGCATTATGGAAAATTTTAGTTATAGTCCCCTTCTCTGTGCCATTCTACCTTTGCCCCCTACCATAGCACGGAGTTGTGTCCTAATAGAGTAGATTTTTAGTCTCCAATTCCCTAAGCTATTGATTGTGATGGTCCCTTTATACCTCTTAAAATGAAGTTTTATGAGTGATTCTTTGGCTTTTTGAAGCATTAATGTTATGTTATAGCAGTTCCTCTTCTGGACTTCCTTTATACATTGTCTAACTCTCTACAAATTCCTCACTAACTAGAAAACCTTGTAACCTTTTTTTTTCCTTACCCACCTTTGACTACTTCTTCAAATCCACTCAACCCCGAGAGGTAACTGACTAACCTAAAGGGAGCTTTGGGGTTTAGGTTAGGATTTAACTTTTTTATTTCCACCATTAAATAGTCTGAACATAGTGAATATCCTAAGCAAGCATAGGAATTAGGGAATTGCCTTAACTAATCTCCATTTATAAGAGCCTTATTAAGTCTTTTCTAGATAAACTAGTCCTCCTACTACTTATTTTTTCAAATGTAAAGTTCACCTACAAATCCTAAATCTAGAACTCCAATCTAATCAACCATTTGTCCCATACATTGTTGACACCCTTTTAATTCACCTTTATACATTCCACTTCATGAGAGTTCAATATACAGTTCATATCTCCTATGATGATTCTATTTAATGTTCCATATATACCTTTTATAATTTATAACAACCAAACTTAGATGCATATACAATTGAAATCTTAAAAGGTTTTGATAGCCATTCCACATTACAGGAGAAATGAACAAGCTGATCAGTTATACTTAAGTTAGAGATTTACACTTAAAGTGTGTTATAGGCCACCAAAATTATCTATTTGTATTTTTGGATGAAATTTAAGTAGAAAGACCAATGAGTTCCCAAAAACCTCAAGTTATCCTACATAATTTTTACTTTTTTTTTGTTTTTAATAGCCCTATAACCAAGGGCTTTTTTTCCCATCGTAACATCCTTGAGAGTTTGAAGCATTAGAGAGTTATTTAACCCTCATATTTTCCACACCAATATTGTAATTTTTTTCTCTAACTCTGCCCCTACCTGAACTTTTTTTAGAAGAATTCCTCACCTATATGAAATTGTTCCCTAAAGCATTTGGATTCAAGTTTGGTTTTTTAGATGTATGGGGCATATCCTAGTGATGTTTATTCTATATTCTAAAATCAATAAATATATTAGATTGCTCACCTTATTTCTCATTGGATACCCCTCTTGGTAGTTTCTTCTCTCTTTCCTTTCAATCTCTAAATCTTGTCTTTTTGTTAGAGTGTCTTCCTCAAATATTTCATTAGTGACCCTATCCCTACCTTGTGATGCACTACCGTTAGGATCAATTATGGCTCCTAAATCCAATTCCATTATAAGACGTTCTTCATTCTTTATTTTTTATCCATTCCTATCTAGCATTTTAGTGAATTTATGTACTAGCCCTAGGGAGTTTTGATCCTGTGAATTGTCTTTTTAATAGCAATCATCAACTCATTGTAATTCCTAACAGTAAATATCCTGGGCTTTTAATTGTATGAAATTGGGGATTTATTCTTTTGTCATTTCCTTAAAACTTAGGAGGAGTTGAAGCTAGAATCCTACCAATATTTCTCTACTACTCATGCTTCTTCTAATTTTGTCTCATCTTTAATGTCCCTTTCACAGGATATCATAAAGAAACATATTTCACCATAAGAGATTTCTTTTGGAACCCTCTAATGCTCTTAATCTTAAGAAGGCCCTTTTAAGCTTCAACCTAACAAAGCATCAATGCTAAATGGCCTTAATGCCCATTTTTTCGAAAAATCATGGCCCTTAATAAAGAACTTAGTGAGTAATGGTGTTAGAGTTCATCAGTCATATAGTGCACTTAAAGGGGATAATAAAACATTTGTAATTGTTATTCCCAAGGTTTACTAAGCTAATTCTTTTGAAGGCTTCATGCTTGTTATTTCACTGTAATATAATATATAAAGTCCATTCTAAGTTACTCTCTAATAGGCTTAAGATTGTTTTGACTCATTATATAGACTCCTCTCTAAGAGCTTTCATTAAAGGAAGATAAATAGGGGGAATATCCTTTTAGCATAACAATTCTTCAAGTGTTATAACAAAAAGAACTTAGGGGAGGACTTTTATTTTAAAATAGAATTCCGTAAAACCTTTGACATTATATAATAGAGATTTAGTCTAAGCTTTTTGAGAGCTTTTAGTTCCCCAATCACTTATATTAACTAGATCTAACAATTTATCTTAACGTTCCCATATTATATCATTGTCAATGGGGAATCAACATAAGTGATGAAGAGTGCTAGATGCATCAGACAAGGTGATCCCTTGTATCCATACTTGTTCACTTTGGGAATGGAAGTTCTAAATAGGTTAATTAAGCTAGTGATTGTTATTGTGTGTATTTTCTATTGACTTTGCTTGCATTGATATCTTGATTGGTTACAAATCCTTGAATTTTGATCCAAATGTGAGATAAATTGAGTGGAAATGATGTGAATATTGCATAAATGTTAATTGGATTATCTTGTGAATTTTGCATGAAAAATTAGAAGAATTATGCATGAAAGATTAAAATGGGACTTGATTTTTGCGTGGAATTAATTTAATTAACCATGCATATTGTCACACCCGTGACTATGGAAGTCATGGGTGTGACAATGGTGGTCACACCCATGACCACTTCATGCACCCCCGTGACTACTCCTTTGGACTCATTTTGAGTTTGACACATGCAAGTTTTGATGACACAATAACTGAACAAACCTAAACCTAGACTCGTGCTATAAATAGAAAAGGAAGGAGACAAAAAAGGAGGTTAGAACTAAATGCTATAATGGGGGGCTAGATGACGAACAAAAGGGAGAGGAGGTGGAGAAGAGAGGTTGAGAAATAGAGTGGGTTGAGAAGAGAGAAAGAAGAAGAACAACAGAGAGGTGGTAGCAGGTGAGCAGTCGAGCATTTGGGTGAGATTCACACTCTGTAATTGATACATTCACACTTTGTTAGCTTTTTTGATAGTTCATTTTAGTTATTCACTTCGTTTATTGCTTTAATACTTCTCTTATACTGTTAAAGATGAGGTTAAAGTATATGAAGATGATGAATCTTATTTATTCCATGATGGGCTGATCTCTTTTTCTTGAGGATTAATATAGCTATTCTAGTCAAGTATGCATGATTAAGGGATTGCGTTATTGTCTTATGTTTGCTATAGTTTCTGAACCAAATGAATGTAAAAACATAACCAAACTTTGCATCATTTTGGTATTAATAGAAGGATTAAGGGAAGAAGTTTAATGTGGAACAAGGAACTATAGACGCTTAGGTTGAGAGTTAGAAATATATTAACTTAAGTAGTAATTATTACTTGAGTTTAATAATTAATTTGGATGATAAACTTGTCGAATATGAAAGTTAGATTAGTTTGTTATTTGAATTAATTTTAGAACCCAATTGGTAATTTTAGTAAGACAATTATCCGATAATTTCCCCTTAGTTATGCATAGAAGAATAAATTGGTGAAAATAATTCTCAAGAGTTTCCCACTTTGATGAAGCTATTTGTCTTTCGGTTGAATCAGTTTACTTTTTATTTTAATTTTGTGTTTCTCTTTAAAGCTTTCAGTCAACAAATCGAGATAGAATGTTTAGGATTGCATTCATTTTTTTTGTTCAAGATTGTTTTAAGTGAACCAATTTCACCTTCTTGAGAGACAACTATGGGTAATTAACTACAACTACCTCGTATACTTACGAGTAGGATAGCCTAGGTACTTTAAAATTTATTTTGGGCACAAGAATTACCCATGAAAGCAATTTTAAATTCCATTCCAAATGTAAAAAGATGGGCATTATAAACTAATCTTTTACTCATGACCGTACGCTCTTTTCCAAAGTTGATCTGAGTACAATGAAGGATCTAATGAAAACTTTGGAAAGTTAAGGGCACATCACATAGCCAATTATCTCTGTATAATTACTATTCTAAAAGTTATAAAGCCTTCAATCACTTATTTTGTCATTCCCATTTCATAAAAGAGACCATCACAAGATGATTTCTAACCATTATTTAAAAAGTATAGAGAAATATCTTTAATTAGTCTAATCACTCACTATCTTTTATAGGTAGGATTCAACTATTAAACTCTACAATCAACAGCCTCCATAGATCCTAGTTTGCATATCTTTTCTTTCCTAAATATGTCGTTAAGACTTTAGACAAAATCATAAGGCAATTCTTATAGTTTTTGGACATCTCCAAGCATGCTCCAAGTATGCATACCATAGTTAGATGAGAGGCTATGAATAAAATCTATTTAAGACATTAATAGGACTCTACTCATTAAGAAAATATGGAGTATATTTAAGGATAAAAAGGCTTTATAAATCAAATAGTTTCATGAATATCACATATACAACACCAGCTTCTTATGTATACAATCCTAAAATAACATTTTATGATCCTTAGTGAATTTACTTGGATTCTTAATGCTTGCTAGGAGTCCCTGGATCAACTTCTTTATTTCCTTTAACTTCTGATTTCTCCTGAGTTGGTGTACCACCTTCCTCTGCTACCATTTTAGTATTTCTCTCATTTACAATTCTTTAATTTAGATTAATATAATTTCCATTTTTTGAATTCTTCATTCACTTTGTTCACACTCAATAGTTCTACATAGTGACCATTTGCAATTCTACTGCTTATTGCTCTCTATTGTCACTTACTCTTTTAAAGACAATTTCTATTGGTAAGCAACCTTGAAAACATTTTTAAAGATTTTTATCAACTTCTCCACTTCTCAGGATAGGGATGGTATCTAGAAGTTCTTTCCCAATTTAACACTCACATATAGTCTCATATACGCCACTCTACTTCTCTAAGCAATAGTTTCATCCATAATTATCGGCTTGCCTATAATGCTTTAACATACTAAGTCCCTTAGTGGACTAAAATTATAGGGACATTTGTGTGCTTGATATTCTTAAATCAGATACCTATCTTCTAGATTTATTATAAGAGAGGCATATTTAGAATATGCCAAGGTCTAACACCTATGATATCCTTTAAGTAGTTAGTAAAATCAAATTTGAACAAATTCAAGTTTCCCTCTAATAAAAGTACCTTTTTAATTTAACTACATTTCCATAGTTTTAGAGCACAAATTTTGATGGTAGGGAAAGGAGGTTGTTTTCTCATAAAGAAGCCTACAAGAGTTGTTTCCTAACACCTTGCACCATCCTTTAGAATCTAAGTATAGTAAGGCTCTCCCTTCAAGTGTCTTAAGTGGACTATACTTTAAAGGACTGCCGTAGTTTTCCCTAACCACTTGTCAACAATTAGGTATGCGATTGAAACTCTTAGAGTTATTTGCCATTGGATTTACACAGTTTTCAGTTCCAATAGAGTTGGATTAAGCATCCTCCTATAAGGAAGCAACTAAGTGGGAGATATTCCTAAAGGCAGAGCTAGAAGGATGCTAGAGGGATTGATAGAGGAGAGGGGTGTAAAGGTCAATTCATCCATTACCTTGGATGTTGTGGTAAAAATGCTAAGGGTCTTAAGTTGAAAAAGGAAAAAAAATTATAAGTGTTAAGTCAAAATGACTTAACGTAAATGATTTTGATGAAGAACAAATAATAATGGAAGAAGCAAGTAAGATGGAAGCAGAAAAATATGAGACAGAAGGAGCAAAGCCAATAATCAGACGAAAGATAGATGATATAAAAATTAGACAATGGAAAATCAGATAAAAGATAGACGATATAAAAGTCAGACGATAGAAAATCAGACGAAAGACAGACGATATAAAAGTTAGACGATGGAAAATAAGACAAAAGACAGATGGAAGTGCGGAAACAAAAGATAGATAGAAGCGCAAATCAAAAAAATGAGACGATAGAAAGTAAGGCACAAGGTGAAAAGGTGAAAATTAGAGGGAAGCACAAACTAAGAAATCAGATGGAAGAAAATGAGACGGAAGCGCAAGAAAAACGTCGAACAAAAAGAAGTGAGATGGAAGATCCGATACCAGGTCGGATTACTAATCAACTTGAGTTAGTTACAGAACTCAACCGAATAACTGATTCTTGAAAGATCAAGATACAAGAATCAAGAAGCAGTGAGGAGAATGAAAATTTCCACAATTTCTCTGCTCTTAGAACTCTACAGCATAATGGAGTTGTTGAAAGGAAGAACAAGACGATTTAAGAGATGGCAAGGACTATGCTATGCGAGATGGATCTTCCCAAGTACTTCTGGGCAGAAGCTGTGAACACAGCCTGTTATATTCAAAATAGAATACCGTTGCGACTACTGTTGAAAAAAACTCCATATAAGTTATGGAATGGAAGGAAACCTAACATATCCTACTTCCATTCATTTGGTTGCAAATGCTCTATATTGAATACAAAGGAAGTGTTGGACAAATTCGATTCCAAGACCTATTCAAGAACTTTTCTAGGCTATTCATTATTATCAAAGGCTTTTAGGGTTTACAACCTTATCTCTAAGACCGTTGAGGAGACTATTTATGTCAAGTTTGATGATAGTTCCCAACCAAGTAAGGGAGATGATACGGATAATGAAACCCCTTCAATACCTTTGGTTGATATTAAAAAAGCTCCATCATCAGATACTCAGATGGACAAGGTTGAAGATATTCCTGAGACTCTTAAGTTGAAAAGAGATTGGAGATATAAGACTTCTCATCCAAAAGAGTTAATCATAGGAGAGGCCTCAGAAGGAGTGCGAACAAGGTCCAAATTCATAAGAGAAGCCAATGTACCATTTATTTCTGAAGTAGAGCCTAAGAAAATTGATGAATCCCTTCAAGAAATAGATGGGTATTCAAGAATAAGCTAGACGAATCAGGTAGAGTAAGTCGGAACAAAGCAAGATTAGTAGCACTAAGCTATAATCAGCATGAAAGAATAGACTATAATGAGATGTATGCTCCAGTAGCAAGACTAGAAGCTATTAAGATCTTGCTTGCATATGTTGTCTGTCATGATATAAAGCTTTTTCAAATGGATGTGAAAAGTGCATTTCTGAATGGCT
>JANZLX010000004.1:19884699-19896289 GCA_025531955.1 Erythroxylum orinocense | reverse complement strand
TATTCTTTGCTTGTTTAACATTGAGGACAATATTTTGACCAAGTGTGGGGGGAGGAAGTTCTATCTTTTTGAATTCAACAAAACAAATTCTTCATGCATCAATTTTGGCCACTTAATTGTTTTTAAATAGGTCATATGCGTGTTTAAAGTTGTTAACTTGGGAATTGAGGTGAATTGCATTTTTCTGATGTGTCTGCAATTTTTCGCCACGACGAATTCTTGTTTCGCTGCGGCAATGCTGTGAATTGTGGTTTGTCACTGTGAGTTCTTGTTTCAATGTGGCGATGCTGTCCTTAAACTGTTTTTAATTCCCTCACATTAACAATTCTTCCAAGTTAGATTCTTTTCGCTCCTGTGTCTTAAGGATTTTATAAACTTCAAAGATGTTCTTGTGTTTTTGAAAACATGATCTATATTTTTAAACGATAGTCGGTTTTGTCTAATTTCATTTTCAATGTTTTCAACACAAAGTGAATGAGGGTACATTGAAAAGTAGCACTTTACGTTTTTAAACCTCGAGATTGTTTAATTAAGAAGCTAAACCTTGTTGGAAGGATATCTGGGCCTGAATTCTTTCATTTGTTATGTGTATCTGCTTAATTCCATATCTCTTTATAACTTATTTTAATTCCTGATCAAAGCTTGATGAACTAGAATTTTGTTAACATGATAAAGGCATTCGTTCAAAACCCTGCTTTGCTAAACACAAAATCCTAAACACTACCCATTGCTAGCCCCTTGAGCCATATTTTTTAGTGCATGAATATGACCTCATAGTGATGTAAATATTTCATTTCCAGTTCCTTACTTTAAATTGATCTTTGTAGATAGTAGAATTTGAAAAAAAAACAAAAAGCTTTCTCACCGGAGTATGGTTATTGAGAAAAACCAAAAAAAAGAAAAAAAGAAAAAAAATAATCAAAAGGCTTTCTCAAAAAGGAAAGAAAGAAAAGTTTAGAAAGCTTTCTAAAAAAAGGCCTCTTAGGAGAAAAGCTATAAAAAATGTGATAGATTATGTTTGTTGTGTTGGTGTTTGTTTCATGAGGAAAATAATTGTGGTGCATGTACTCATTTTTCTTTCTTCTCTTCAATCCATTCATTTAGCCTTCCGCACATTACAACCTTGCAAAGCCCTCTTGATTTTCAAAATTATAGTTCTTGTAGTGGAGAGGTAGAACTATCACAAGCTTATGGTTGAGAATGGACTAAGCAGATTTTAGAGTGAAATTATCCCAAAGACAAGTGAGATGAGCGCAAACACCTTAACTTGAGAGAAATCTCTTTTGCTCAATCTCCTGGATTAAATTCTTGAAGTGTTTATTTTCTTAGCACTCTTTCAGTCTGCTTTGGTTGATTTCTGAGAAAGTGGTTTTACGAATTTCCTACTCTAATTTTTAAACATGGATGGTATTTTCTTTTGCCCTTGTATCTTTTTGACTTTTATAACCTTTGTCCAGGAGTAAAAAGGTCTAAGTGTGGGGGAATTTGATTTAACCCAAGTTTGTTATATTATTTATTGACATTTTCATGGTTTTTGTTATACTTTTCAGCTCCCTTTGTTTGATATTGTGCTTAATTTGACCAAAGAGAACCTGTTTTGAATTAATGTAATTTGAGGGTCAAACTGTCACAATTAACTAACAATTGCACTCCTTTAAATTGTAGGATATTGATATTACAAATTTTTACTTTTCATTGCAGATTTGAAGGAGAGCAGACCCAACTTAAGAAGAGTATAACCAAAGTGGAAGAAATAAATAGAAGCCATGAGATGATGTCGCGACGAAGTCAGTGATTCATTGCGGCGAAAGTTAATTATACCGCCGCGGCACGCCATAAAGGAAAAGCTCGCCGCAGCGTGAATCAATTATCTCGTCGCGGCGAGTGATCAGAAGAAGCACGCCGCGACGCAACTCCCTCTCGTCGTTGCAGCGAACAGTCATGCACCCGGACTAAAACTGGAAAATTCTCATACTGTGCATACCTGACCCAACGACCCGTTTTGAGAAGAAACCTATTTTCGGATAAGTTAGAGAGTGCCAACATATATATTCATTCATATTCCATCTGATGGAGATCGATCATTGATTCGAGAAAAGAGAGCATTCATTCGGAAAAGGATATACGAGAGAAAAGAGAGAGAAAAGAAAATATTTACGATCTCACCACCCAGGGTTCCCTGGGGAAAATTTTCACATAGTTTTTCTCTTCCATTTTCACCGCCGACTTCCACCATGAGGAGCTTAGATTCGTTCCGAGTTGTGAAGCTTCCGGTTGCAATGTCTGGTTAGGCATTCATTTCCTCTGAAGATGTACCGACGGCTAGAGTTTACCGAGATTCAAAGGAGAGTAGCTTAATCAGTAGTTTAGCTATGATTTATGAATGCCTAAGTCTAGGATTTGTAACTTGTAGTGAAGCTACTTGATTATAGTTTAATCAAATGTTGGACATTTGTGGTTTGGATTAGTAGTTTACATTATCACGTTTAACTACATTGTTATGAACTTCTAAGTTAGGGTTTATTGCTTCGTAGTTAAATTTGCTTAATTAGAGTTTAATTAAACGTTGAACAATGTAATATGTTATGGATTTGTTTATGTAGAACTTTGAGCTTAAATATATGAAGTCTCATTTAAAACTTAGTGATTTCTAATCCCATTAAATTAGTTTTAAACTATGATAGCCAGAGCTCATTTTCAAGGGGATTTTATCACTTGTCTTAATCTTTTCATTTTCTATTTTAAAAAACACAAAAATACTTTTTACATGCTTTTTACAATGTATTTTAGCTCATTAATAATTTCAAGATCGAAACCCCCTTCTTACTAATTTCGCTTGCATTTTATGATATATAGGCTAACTTAGGTCCATTTTATTAGGTTCCGATTAAGAGAGACGACTCGAGGTTGCACCCTATATTGCAATCCTTGGAATTAAATTATTTTTGATTCAGCTTCCAATGGTTTAATCTTTAGATCGAAACGATAGAGCCGCGATCACATTTCCTGAATTGTCCTGTTCTTTCTCTCTACAACTTCATTTTATTAAGGAGTTCTAAGAGCATAGAAATTATGGAAAATTCCATTCTATTGACAAAACATTTTGAATTTTTCATTTTCAAATTCTCCACCATGATCACTCCTAATTCTAGCAATAAACATTCCTTTTTTCATTTTGTAACTTTTTGGATAAAACTTTGAAACATTTAAAAGATTCATCTTTATGTGATAAAAATAATATCCTACAAAATCTAGTGAAGTCATCAAAAATTACGAGACCATACTTCTTTGCACCTAAACTTAGTGTTCTTGTTGGACCAAACTAATCTATATGTAATAGCTCTAGAGAACTAGACGAAGTTGCAATATTTTTAGATGAAAAGAATGTTTTAATTTGTTTTCCTTTTTGACAACTCTCACAAAAGAAATCTTTGTTAAAACTTATCTTTGGTAAACCTCTTACCAAATCATGTCTAACTAACTTGGAAATATGTTTAAAAGTAACATGACCTAGCTTTTATGCCAAATCAGTTTTTCATCATCTTTTGATATAATAAATGAAATATTTTGACTTTTCAAATCGTCTAAGTTAATTTTATAAAAGTTATTTCATCTCTTGGCAAAAAAGAATATGGAACTGTCCTTGTCTTTTACTAATCAAGAATTTTGATTAAAGGATACTTCAAAACCAGAATCATATAATTGACTTATACTAATTAGATTATGCTTTAAGTCTTCAACTAGCAAAACATTATCAATAAACGAAAAGGAATCTTTGCCAACTTTGTCGATCCCAACTATTTTGCCCTATCGGTTGTCTTCAAAAGTTACTAATCCTCCTTGCTTATGTTAGAGGTCTAGAAACATAGACTTACTCTCCATCATATGTCGCGAGTAGTCACTGTCCAAGTATCATTGGTAGTGGTTGCTTTTTCCAAAAAAAAGGAGATTTGCAGTACAAATTCTATCCTTCTTAGATACCTATCTTTTCTTAGGTCTTTTGGGGTTAGTCTTACAATTTTTCTTTGAATAATAATAAGAATATTGTTTCTTTTTCTTTTAATTAGGAACAAAATTCTATTATGAAGAACATTACTATTATGAATAGTATTTCTATCATTAAAGCCTAAACCGCTTTTACTATTTAGATGTCTATAACTTCCAATCATATCATTCATCCTCTTTGTACTTTCTGTAAATTTAGATAAACCTGTTGAAAGACTATTAACCCGTTGTTTTAGTTGATTAATTTCCTCAGATTTATCTACAGTTACTTTCTTTTTCATATCGTCTACTTGTTTCTTGAGGCACACGTTTTCTTCTTCTAAAAGTTTCGTGTTCTTCAAATTTTCAACAAATTTCTTTTTCAATAACCTATATTGTTTTAAGATAACATGTGAATCTTCTAACAATTGTAAACAGGCATCCTAAAGATCATCAAAGTTAAAAAATACCTCATCATCGCATTCCCTTTTAGCTACTAAGCTTATATTTGCTTGTTTTGATGTTTCTGAGTCGAATTTAGATCCAGAAGAATCTAGATCTTCCCATGTTGCTATCATGCTCTTTTTGTTTTCTTAACTTTTCTTTCGTTTTCTTTTGACCAACGGGCATTCAGACTTGTAATGTCCTAGCTTATTACACTCATAGCAGACGATAGAACTTTTCTCATTCTTCTAATCGCCTTTGCTATTACTTATAAAAGAGAAGTCTTTACTTTCCCTTGATTTCTTTTTTCACATCCTTCTAATCTTTCTTGAAATGAAGGATAATTCATCTTCATCTTCACTTGAGTCTTGATTAGATTCACTAACATCATCATTCTTGATTTCTTCAATCTTTAATGCTTTTAAAAATGTGTTTTTTTCTGCATCTTATGATTCTTCTAACCAGCATTCAATGTAATAGATTTATCCCTTATGGGTTTATCTTTCGCATCAAGCTTTACGTCATGTATTTTCAGTGAATCAAGCAATTCGTTTAGCTTCAGCTTGTTTAAATCCTTGGCCTCTTGTATTGCTATTACTTTAGGTCTCCATCTTTTTGGAAGACTTCTTAGAATCTTTCTGACATGATCTTGACTGTCGTATATTCTCCCCAGAGCTTTAAGTCCATTAATAATTTTTTAGAATCGTCCAAATATCTGAACTATAGTCTCACCATCTTTTATCTTGAACAACTCATATTGATGAACAAGAATACTAATCTTAGATTCATTCACCTGGTTTATGTTTTCATGTCCAATGGTTAATGTATCTCACATTTCCTTTGCAGATTTGCATCCATGAACCTTATCATATTCACTTCTGCTTAGAGCACAACTTAAGAAGAACTTGTCCTTTGAATTTAATTGAAAACAAACTTTCTGATCAACCGACCATTGGTCACGAGAGATTATATCCCCTTCGTTGCCTACTGGAATATATGGTCCATTTTCAATGATATCCCAAAGATCAATATGTGTGGATTCTATGAAGAACCACATCATGTCCTTCCAATAATGATAGTCTTGACCATTGAATGTAAGGGGTCTTGAGACTGAGACACCTTCTGCTATAAAAACATGTGATTTAGCCATGGATCTTTGTTCTCACCTTGTAACAGTGTTTCTTCGAAACCTACTCTGAGACCAATAGAAGTAAATCACTTGTTAATATAGAAATCATGTATAATATGTAAAATACACAAGAAGGGGGGGTTAAATTGTGTTAAATCGTTTTAAATATTAATCTTTAAAATCTTCTTGATTTTCTTTAAAAATTCATACAATTACAAAAACAATTCACTTAATTTGGTGAGTAATGCAATCGTGAAAATTAGTATCTATTCTTCTAATAACAAGAGAGTTAAAGAGATAAGAGTTAAAGAATATGTCTCAACAATTTATCCTGGTTCATCCTTAACCTTGGGCTACGTCCAATCCTCAGAGTTTGTCTGAGATTTCACTATATCCTTCAACGTTACAAGTATTATTTCTACACTTGTAGATAGCCACTTCATGCCTCTTTTATAAAGTATTCTTTATCTGCTTAGCCTCTTCAGGCTCTAGCCTTTCTTTCACTCGAAAAGATATTTTTTGAGCTTCACATTACAGATGTATTTGCTCTATTTCTTTCTTTCTTTTCTCTCTTTTCTTAGAGTATTTTTTTCTTCACTGCGTAAGCACTTGAGCACAAAATATCTCTAAGTATATTTTGTACAATCAGAATTCTTTTTCTCTTTTTGTATTATATCTATTTTGTTTACGACTATAACTAATATTTATAACTTAAATCTTCAATGGTCTTTTTGAGAATTCTGCTTGTCGAATCTTGTAAAAACTGTTATTAGTTGAGTCCTGTAACCAACTCCAACTAAATGATGTTCTAGTACATTCTTCAATTACATCATCATGCATATATTCATATGCTTCGTCTGGTGTCTTAGACTAAACACTTCGTCTGATCCGTCTTATTCAACTTTTACTTAAGTATCGTCTTGATTTGATGATTTGTGCCATTTATATTTATTTGCGTACTTAATAAATTCATTAAAACAGTTCAAACACTTCTATGATTATTATTATTTGACGTTCATCAAAATTAATACAAGAAGTGAAGTCTTCTTGACTTAACAAGATGGAATAGTGGACTTAGGTTTCTAAAACCCATATTCCTTACTAACAAATGCCAGAAGAATTAAGGTTCTTTAGACTTGATATTTTTATTTTTTGTTATATATAAACAATTGATTTAGCGGCTGAGTTGTTAAATATGGGTTCAAATTTATTATTTAACACTTAGACAAATTTTAATTACAATAATAATTCGATTCCAAATTGAATATAGGGTTTTAAATATAACATTTTCATATTTACACAAAACCAATTTATTTTTATAATTTTAAGGTTTGTTAATTTCAATTCAAAATTTTAAGATAAATAATAATAAAATAATTTTAATCAAGTTAAAAAGATGACTATGATACTACTACTGAGAAATTAGGGAAGGATAAGATTGTGGATGTAGAGGGAAAATAATGAAATTATTTCATATGATTTTCTAAAATCAAAATCACTTAAATCCTATAACAAGATTAACTCATAAAATGTAATAAAGCATGTATTATAATTCGCATCTTATTCAGAAGTTTGATTCTTTTCTTGTCATTTGCCTTAAACCATTTCTAAAAATTGGTTTATATCAACCACCATAGGTACAAAATTGTTCAACTAATAACAATATTTACAAAACGTGTTGAGAGAACTCTTCAACTGTTATAAAGAGGGTTAGGTAATAAGCGCTAGCTCATTTGGATTCTAAAGCTATTTTATAATAGGATTTAGATATTTTAGTAATTTAATTGAAATTAAATTCTAATTTCAATTAAACTTTAATTAAACTATAATCAATTTTACCAATTATGCCCAAATAAGTTATAATATCTCATATTGATCCTTACTTTTTAAATATTTCATATTTAATTATAAAGTTTATTAAATTTTGCAATTAAGTCACACTTGATTAAAATATATTTTCTCTCTTCAATTCGTTGTTTATACGTGCTCTAGATTCCCAAATATGTTCGCAATGGGTATAAATTATAACATAAATCATATTCAGGATTAGATAAATGAACTCATTTAATATATCTTTAATTCTTTAATCAAACAATTTATATTAATAGATCAAGATTGTCTTCCAACAATACTTCATTATCACCCAAATATTTAAGAATGTCAAATTAGTTTTATCTAACCTTTTTGTATATTATTTTTTTGTATATTTTAATCCTTTTAGTGTATAATTTGTTGATTAGACATATAATATGGAAATAAGTTTATTTTATTTGAGTTCAATCATATTATTTCACCTTCATTAGTAATTAATTCAATTAATGATATTCGAAAACTACTTTCAAAGTGTCAATTCACCTTAACCAAGTATTTTTCAAATCAATACTAGCTAATCAATAATAACATAATATTCTCCCTAATTAGTTTAGGGTGATGAATCCTTTATTGATCAGTCAAACTATCTCCACATAATTTATGTTATATCCGATGACTACCAATCGAGCTATCATTGACTAAAATATGTCATAAGTAGTATCAAAATATAGCAGTATCGATATGAGATAACTTTAAAGATCACAAGTTAAAAAATCACTTATACAATAATCAAAATGAGAATTCTCATAGCCATACAAGTAATGCTTTGAAAAGAATTCTCATATAAGATCAGTTCAGTGAACTTGTTCTTTAACAAATACTTATACGTTTATTTTATATCTCCCCGCTTTAGTATGTAAGATCGATTACTTCATAAATAACGAAGAAACATAATGTGCATTATCCTTTTTATTTTATATTAATGTTTTGTCTCAATAGAACAATAGTTAGGAACAATTTAGAAATAATATATGTGTATAATATAAATCTCATAATTATTATCTCATCATAAATTGATTTGCAA
The DNA here is from genome assembly GCA_025531955.1 of Erythroxylum orinocense. Taxonomy (NCBI): domain Eukaryota; kingdom Viridiplantae; phylum Streptophyta; class Magnoliopsida; order Malpighiales; family Erythroxylaceae; genus Erythroxylum; species Erythroxylum orinocense. The sequence continues at coordinate 19,887,836 of JANZLX010000004.1, read as the reverse complement.
TATATATTTATCTCAAATGAACTTTATTATATTTAGCACAAGATTAAAATGTCTGAAAATTAATTTGTCATTAGGCTACAATCAGGCAAATGGTTGTAGAGCATGAATCATCAATGATGCACCTATTTTGTTATCCTCGTATGTTTGCAAGAGCAAATTGAACTTGTAACAATTTACTAAAATACCAATTATAAGATGAATATCTTTGTGCTTTTAATTTTTGCATATCTAAAAAAAAAGAGTTGCTCATTTCGCCTATTATAATTGGCGGGAATTGGAGAAAAAGGAAACCATGTAATAAACACTAAAGATGAGCGGATCTTTCTCCGGATGAGCGGATCTTTCTCCCTACAATTTCCTTAATATAGAACTTGAACATCTACCACTGGGAATGAATTAATCGAAAACTGTCTCTCCCATAAGATTGATTTGCATGCCACCATTGTACTCCAACACCCAGAGGAAAATGAAAATGGCGAAGAGCTACCTTATCAAATCTCTTACCGTAGCTCTTTGCTTCTATTCAATCCTCAGTTATGCCTACGCCGATTCCTGGATGGTTGAAGGCAAAGTCTACTGTGACAGTTGCCGTGTTGAATTTGAGACGAAGCTCACCCAGTCCCTCCCAGGTAATTAGTAAATTCCAAAAATTCATTTTCTTGTTCTTCAACGTGGTTTCGGTAATTTAAATGTATCTGGAGTTACAGTTTGTAAAAGTCGTTCGGAAAGAAAATTATGATTTCTGAATTTCCATGGACAGCAAAAAAAATCTAATTATAAATAAAGACGAAAAGACAGTTTCAGCTAAAGAAAAAACCCTATCTAAACAGTACTGAACTTTAACACAATGCAATGCAATTATCATCTCGAAAAATCGCTGAAGCATAACGGCAGTGAATCCAATTAAAAGAAATGAAAACGCTATTAAAATAAAATGCTTTTATGAATTTTGCGGTTTTCTTTAACACCTAAGCATGCAGGTGCCACGGTTCGGTTGGAATGCCGAGAACGCGATAATGGAACAATCACATATAAAATGGAAGGAATAGCTGACGGCAAAGGGTCATACCATATGGAAGTGCCAGGAGAGCATGAGGACGAAATCTGTGACGTTAAAACAGTGAAGAGCTCGATGGAAGACTGCAGTGAGCCATTCAAGGGTAATGTTCGCGCTAGGATACTCCTAACCAAAAACGTAGGAATGCTCGGGAAGAGGCGCTTTGCCAATCCTCTGGGGTTCATGACTAAAAAACCTCACCCTGAATGCAACAAAGTTCTCGAGGACATGGGTTTCCTCCCCTCAGAGGTTGAATTATGAGGTTTGCTTGATCAATAATTAGACATAACAAATTTTATTCAAACTAAGCGGATAAACTTGTAGCCACCTCCCAAATAATACATGTAAAATATGATATGTGCCAATTTAAACAATGAAGACATCATATCAAAATTCAAAATTTAAGGATATAAAATATAAAATCCATTTTTATATATACCTTCCTTCGTTCTTATATCTATTTCTTATATTGGATAATTTTGTTTATAAATTTGCCGCATCTCTCTTTCATAAGAGAATTCATTTATGCCGATCATTTGACTCACTTTATTCATCACTTCATCCGAGTTGACAAACTTAGTTCCAATTTTAATGAAGGATTTTTAGGAGAATTGAGTAGATATTAAATTAAGTCTAACTGAGTCCATATACTAAAAACATCACTTCTCAACCAAAAATTAAGGCAATATGTTATAAGCCTTATATTTATATCTATCTTACTTTATACTTATATCTCTTTCTGGTTTGTGATAACTTCACTCATCTAATATGCAAAAGCAAAATTTATGTGTTAATACAAATAGTTCTAATATATGTTTAAAAGTGATGCCCAAATGTTTGGATTTCATTTATACAATAATTAAGAGATTTAAGATTAATTAGATCACGTGTTTAAATCTTTACTATATTGCCCTCTTAAATAAAAACTATAAACATGTACTTATGCTATACCTTGTATATAATCACTTTGTTTTTTCTTAAATTCATGGAAGGCGTTTATGCTTTAAGATGACAGTCTGCAAAAAATTGTTACTAATTTCTCCATACTACAAACATCTCAATTACAAGGAAATCAATAATCTCTTTTATTCTTAAATTGAAGTTATCTCTGTTCTTTAAAGTGAGAAGGAACATTGTCTTAAGGGTAACGTTTGTGTTAGGATACCCCTATCCAAAAATATAGCGGTGCTCGGAAAGAATAGCTTTGCCAGTTCTCTTGGACTTGATGGCCTAGTAACCTCACTGGTTCTGCCGGGTTCTGTTGAGGTTGAATATTGTTGTTCTGATCTATGATCTATGTGGCTTTGATTGTGAGATCCCTGCAAAACAGATAACGGCGGGTCGGGAATTGTTTCCCGGGAAGCCTCTCCGACGCTCAAGTCAGTATTTTTGTAGGGTTTTTGGGTTGCTGTGAACAGAGGAAATTAGGGTTGTATTTTCATACCTGAATCATGGTAGGATAGTACCTTATATACCTGGAATTGCCGCTAGGTTTAGGTCTTTACGTGAGTCGTTGTGTTTGCTTGGGAGTCTATCTCTTGGTGGGCCAGACGGGCTGTAATGGATGTGTGAAGATGGACCTAGGCCCTGCACAACCGACCCGACCATAAGCTCCCCTACTCCTCGAGTCTGAGTCAAGGGAAGAGTCGAAGGAGTATATGAGATTGTACTGTCTATTTGGCGCGATAGCTCGGGAAGCGATTGACCGATCGAGCGGAGAGTTGAGTCGACCAGTTGAAAGTGCCCGATCATTCGAGCAAGGTCGAGACGATCGGTCGGCTTGTGCCCAGTCATGCGATCGACTGTGAGCTGTCGTAATGCTAGATCCAATCATTACTTTTGACGATGTGTATCTTTTAAACATTGCTCCAAGGAGTTGAGCGATGCGCCCTCTTAACTGCTGCACGGGCGCTAAAATCCAAAACGCTCGATGTAATTATTACTGACAGTCTGTCTCTTCTAGGCATCACAGGTATTTGGAACGTCGCATCTCTTGGACCGCCGCACATTTATCGCGCACAATTACGTGTGTCCCTTCGTTTACCGCGCCATTTTAGCCTCTTAGATTATTCCACGTAGT
>JANZLX010000004.1:19869006-19883065 GCA_025531955.1 Erythroxylum orinocense | reverse complement strand
AAAACTATTTAAGTCCAAGAATTTAATTAATCAACTCGATTAATTAAATCTTGTTAAAAACCTTAGTGTATGAAATGAAATGATTCATGCAAAAGGTCAACCGGTTAAACACAATCAACTCAACCAAACACAACTAGGCAGATCATGTAAATTAATGCAAAATCCGAATGACATACATGAGACTTCATGTATTTCGACATAAAATTCATCACAAACAATCCAAATCATAAATCATTGTCTAACATCCGATTAGACTATAACAGGATTCATCCAAACATATACCGCAATCTCCAACTCGGAGTGTTTACAATAATATAACTGAAATCTAAAACAATGAATGATTACCCCCTTTGATGCTCTCGAAACTCAAACCGTAGCTACATCTTCAAGAGATTGGGAACCTAGCCACGCATCACGTCAAAGAACTCCATCATTACTGGGAAACCGACGCTGCTCATGACTCAGACGACGAATGAACGAAGGTAGAATGCGACGAACAATGGACTGCGATGAAGAAGATGAAGGTGGACGTCTTCTGATCGGCTACCAACTCTGCAGAAACAAACAAAGAAAAACCTATCAGAAATGAAAAGATAAAGAACTGTGGTTTCGACCGACTCCCGATTTAAGCTAATTTGGTAAGTTTTATAGACGGTAGGTCGGGTCGGGTCACACAGTGAGACAAAATTTCCACTTTTGGGTCAGGTATCCGTTCGTTCGTCGCGGCGAATCAATTAAATATTCGTCGCGACTTCCTGAATGCGTCGTTCGTCGCGACGAGGTAATTAATTCATAAATTCACTCATCGCGACTTATGGAGGTACATGTTTGTCCCGACGTCTGGAAGAAGTCTCACGACTTGTTGAATTTCTGGTTGACTCCTTTGTTCCTACAAAATAAATACTTGCAGTATCAATTGTCCTCACAAAATTTATAGAGAAATTGATATCAAATGATGACAAAGTACTGACAATTTGCAAATTATGAAAGCTCGATATGAGGAACCAATTTAAGCATAAAAAATCATCAATTAGGAGTCAACAAGTGCACAAACAGTTAAGAAAGTGAGGCCAATTTATAGAGTAAACTTGGCTCAATCAATTACTATGGTAAAATTATTAAGATACTTGAATTTGAGCACCCTGCATTGCCAATAAAATGGATTGTGGTATTTAAGTATGAATGGTTTGATACAATTCCTAATATTAGGACAAAAGTACATAGCCGATACAATCTAGTTAAAATCAACTAGCGAAGAAGATTTAGATTATTTGAACCTTTTTTCCTGGCGATGCAAGTGATCAAGGTGTCTTATGTCCATTTTCTCAGCTTATGACGAGATAAATCAGATTGGTTGGTCATATGCAAAGTAAAACCTAGAGGTGTTTTTGAATTATATGGAAAAGAAACAAAAAAGAGAATTGAAAGTTAAGCATTTTAGGAAGATGTTTATAAAATAAATGCATATGTAACATATGACAAAAATAAACCTTTGAATGATTGAAATAATGAATATATTGAAATTTCATCTAGAGAGGATGAGGAGGGCAAAAGATTTGAAGAGGAACCTGAGTTTGATTTTAATTCTTTAGAAAAAGAAGATGATAATGATTTCAATTTACAATTAAGCACCGATAGCGATTAATTTTTGTTTATAATAGAATATTATATGAAATAAATCTATTATTGCATCAACAATATATTGTTATCTAATGAATTTATATTATTCTATTACTGGAAAATTCAATAAAATTTGAATTTCAATTTAAAAACAAAAGAGAAAATAAGATATGATGTGGCCAAGGTTCAGGTTACAACGATTTTGAGAAGCCAGTGCATTTCTAGATGAAGCATCACATTCTACAGATACTACTACATATCCAAATGAGACATCACCTTCTGTACCTGTTGTTATACCATCCATCAATCCTACTACATTATCCACTAGCCCTACACCATCGACTAGGCCTACACTATCCATTACCCTTATACCGACTAAGATATCAGGGGTAAACATTGTGGATGAAGGAGATAATCTCCACCCTGGAGCTAAGAGAGTTGATGGAAGAACATACATCAAAATTATCAACAATTTATAAGTAAAATTATAAAAATTTTGTAATACATGATAACACCATAGGTTTATACTGAAGTTATAGGTTTTAATTTAAAAATGATTTAAAATAAATTATATATTAGGTCGGTTTCTTTTGGAACGTGCTCAAGAAATATCTCATCTAAGTTTGAGGAGAGGATAGATCTTGAGGGTTAGATATGAAAGAATGTCTCAATCGACGAAGGATTTTTATTATCAGGAGTTTGAGGTACACAAAATATATTCTTTAATATTTTCTATTTTATTTAATTTTATAAATTAATTAGATAAATATTGTCATTTATAAATATTTATAGTATTTTTTTAGAAAGAATTTTTTTGAGATCCAAAATTTGATGTCGTAATTTATAATGTATAGGAGAGGCGAGCTCGCACACGTTATAAAGACTTTATTGCTTTGATACATAAGAATAGTGTACAACCACCATATATATCTAAAGAAATATGGAGTTATTAGCAGTAGTATTGAGCATCACCCGAGGAAATATCCATTTCAGAGCACAAGTTTGCCAATAGACATGGAGGACAAGACGAAAAGAGTCTACCCGTACATACTGGACGATCTTTGCCCACTAGGAGTATGCATTTGAACTTATAAGTATCAAAACTTTACACTTATATCTTGATTTTTATACTTTGATGTATGAAATTTAATTTCAATGTAATTTGATGTATGAAATTTAAAATGATATGTTCATTATGGAGAATAATAATGTTATAAATGTCTGATGTCATTAATGGTTGTGATGTTGAGTTGAATTTTTTTTCTTAACAGGAGGTAAATATCATAAAATAAAGGAAATTCTACCAAAATTTTGTAAATTGTAGTTCACTTATAACAATTTATTCTGATGCAGGAAAAGTCTATGGGTAGGAAGCCTACACCACGCCAGCTCTTTTTTCACACTCAAACTAAGAAGCATGATGGTGTGACCTTCGTTAACATCTGATGTAGGCAAGTTCATGAATGTAAATCAATACTTTAATATTAATTATTAAAAAGTATCACTTATTAACATAAACAATTATAATGATAGGAACAAATGCAAGAAAGCATTGAACGACAGGCTCAGAACTTTGAAACTGCTGATGAGAGTCAGGCATATCTTGATGCAGTAGGTGGTAGAGATTGTTATGGAAGGATTTTCAGCTTAGGTTAATTTGCAAACATATGTTATTCGCAATCCAACACATCTACTACAACTGGATCTAGTAGGTGGTCCACATCAAATGAGAGAGTCCTTCAGCTTGAGAGCACAATAGAGAGGTCGATGGAGTGCATAACCCAGCTCTATAATGAGGTGGATGAGTTGAAGGGTAGCTACAAGACCTCACTGCAGCAATCAAAACATCTGCCTTCACCACTTACATAGCTTCTAAATAAGTGAATGTAATGATAGTCTGCTACTTTTAAGTTTTTGTATAACTTCATAATTGATAGTAATTTCATGATATTTATTCGTGTACATTATAATTTTGTATCATACCATTTAAGATAATGGTTACTTTGCATTTATCAAACAATGTTATATATTATTTATAGAAAATAAATATACAAAAAAAAATCATAAGATTGTCAATAGAAAACTCGAGTAAGAAATGAGAAATGGCGATTGAAATTTACCATAATTAAATTTCTCGACAGAAATACAATATTCCATCACTAATTAACGATGGATGGTTATATTCTATCGGTAAGTTTCCAATGGAATATATCATTCCGAAGCTAAGTTATCAACGGATATATAACTCCATCGCTAAGTTCCCGAAGGAATAATCTATTCCGTCAGTAAATATTTAGTGACGGATAATATTTTTTATCAGTAAATTTAGCGACATAATGTTTTATGTTTGTCAGTAAATTTAGAGGCAGATTTAGAACTTATCATTGTTAGATTCACTGACATAATATTGTAATTCCGTTGGTAAATTAGCGACGAAATATTCTAAATTCATCGGTAATTTTACCTTAATTTAGCGATGTAAATGCAAAATTCCATTGCCAAATTTACCAACAGATATACAAATTTTGGTCAACAAATTTTACTTATGGTCGTTTCTCCAACTACTCTTTCTGGCGGTAATTTTCGTCGCCAAATTTCTTTCCCAATGGAATATATTTGTTTTTCATTAGTAATTTTCGTCGCTAAAACCTATTTTTCTTGTAGTGTGAGCTAGTTTAAGTATGGTAGAGGGATTTTTCAAATCAAAAGGTGGCTATTCCAAGGTCTATCAAGTTGGAACACATCAATAAGCTTTCCTAAACCCTTATTCGCCTTGTTTCTGATTCTTTATGCTTGATTTATGCTTAATTACTAAATTTTGAGTTTAGATATGCAATATTGACTATTTAGGATATCATTTTTCTGACTTAATTAAACTGATTACCAAGTAGAATTAACATTTATGTAATTTTTGGAATTCCTGGTTTTGATGATTCATGTTCTTATTTGATTGGATACATTCTTGATTATTTGAATGTGATAAGTTGAATAAGTGGCTCATTTTGAGATGTATGAGCTGAGATTTATTTGTTCTTTGAATAAATTATCAGTGGTTAAATGTGTCTCCTTGTGCTTAACAGTTTTTGATGCTTGAATTGAACTGATTCAATTCTAAAGAGTTAAAAGCGATAAGTAGGAACCAGTTGGTTCGTTTTCCACATTTAACTTGTTAAATATCTCAAATTATCAAGATATGTTAAAATTGCATGACCAAACAAAAATTTAAAAATGCTTATTCATTTGTGAATATTATGTTATTTTATGTTTTATTTCTCTGATTTCTAGACTCGATATGAACCACAAATCCCCCCCCCCCACCAACTTTGTATATATTTATTAGATTATCTAAATTCATAGGTTTTATTGTTAAAATTGTTTTGGTTTCAGAATTTTCCTAATTTCGGCTTATTGATAAGGTTAGACTTATATGTGAGGATAATTGGATAACTATGGACAATTTAACTAAATTTCTTTTGAAGTATGATTAGAAGTGTTATAGTGAACATGGTCAAAGTATGATTACTTTAAGAGTATTATAAAATAAAAAAACGGTTGCCCAACTGAAAATTATGAAGATTGGTTCAGATTTTGTACTTAAGTGAAGTTTCAAATGCTTTACTCTTGGCTATGACATCTTTAGTCAAGTTAGTTTGAGTTTAAGAAGCAAAATTAGGTTTTGAAACATCTATTTAAATTGATTTTATATTTGCTAAAATTCATATTAACACATGAAATAAATGTTGAGTTTAGATATGCATATTTTAGAGTAAGTTTTGACTACCCCAATTGATGATTATACCTAAACCATAATCAAATCCATGCATGTCGATTAACCAAATGATAATTCAACATGCAGTTGCACCAATTTCATTATTAGTTAATGTTCACATGAATGATAGAATAGCTAGTGATAAAATTGAGATGAAATGTGTATGACATATCATTAAGTTTATGACTCTATCTTCTTCAAATCAAAACAATTTTAACATTTTTTTAATATATGTTTAAGTGACCATTTGTATCTTAGTTTGTTAGCAAATAAGAAGAAAACTTTAAAGTTTGATTGAAACAAGCTAAAATTTTGTTTTATTTCAGAAAATCCAGATTTGTGAAAGTAACGTACTTTTAGTTGTAAAAGCACTTAAAACATGCTTGAATGGAGGATATGTGATATTAAAAAGAAATTGAGTCGATAATGAAGTATTTATATAAGTTTTCTAAACTGAAAATTTCATATTTGTATGACTTGGTTTCACCTTTAGGAAATTCAACAATATATTTTTTGGATGATTATGACTTAGTGACAAAGAATATAATTTCCAACTCTTAAATATTGATTGTGTGGTTCAAAACATATATAATACGTTCATTTTGTTAAGTTTTGATGTTATATCTTACTAATGTGGTTAAAGAGGAAATTACATAAGCATTCATGATGTTTATATTTTGTTATGGAACTCCTTTCATATGAGTGAAATTCTTAGGATTTACTTGTTCTTATTTACTATTTCTATTTTATTCAAGAAAAATAGTGTTTAAAAGTTGTATTATATCTACAAAAGTATTTGAAAGTTAGCATTATATTTAAATCACAAAATTGAGAAGATAAATTAATGATATATAGGTTTGGACACCAAGTAGAGCTCCTTGCTTGATGAGAAGAGTATCTTTAACATATCTAAATAAATTGTTTCATTAGATTAACATTGTTACCTACCCAAATGACTACACACAAAAAAAGTATTATTCATCCCTAAAAGACTTTTAAAAACAAAACTTCTCATTCATGTCCTCTTTTGAATGTTTGAAGACTAGCAAAGATGTTTAGTTAGAATTTAAAAATAGTCAATACCATCCAATAATGAGAGGTTACATTTATGATTTAAATTGCCAATAACACAAATATATGCTACATGTTATAAGCTATATATATATACAGGTATAAATATATCTATTTCATTAATTTATTAGGTTTTGAATTTTGATAAATATGAAAATTTTGCTTTTTTATGCTCAAAATATCCCTTTATCTTTTTTTTTACCAAGGACTTGCCCTCAATATGAAACTTTGGCGAACTACAATACATGTCAAGGATCTCATCTAGAGAGGTTCTTTTCTTTTTTACAGTTCTTTTGAACCCATTTCTTCAATTTTTGTGTCTTGTATTTAGCATAAACTCTTTTATTTGTAACACTTCCCCTTCAGTCATTTTAGTTAAGTGTTTTTCTTTTTTTCTCTCTTAGCTACTTGTTTTTTTTATTTATTTATTTGTCTTTTGCCTTGTTTGTTTATTTATTTACTTATTTTATTTTATTCTTTACGTCTATCTACATTTTATTTATTTATTTTATTATCCTTTATTTTTTATTATTTAATTTCTTTATTCTTATCTTAGTTTATTGTTATTTTTATGCAGGCATTGGTCAATATTTTTGGTTGTTGTCTTCTTCAAACAATTCTTAAAAGCTTTTTCCTATTTCTATTCTTCTTTTCCTATTTGTCTATAAAAAATAATCTCTTTACTAGTTAAGGATAAGGCTACATACTTCTGCACCTACCCAGACCCTACGTCTCATTGAAATTTCTACTAATATATTATTGTTATTGTTGTTGCAGAAGACTTATTTTATATTTAAAAAACTCAAAATAATTTTTTCAAGTTTTTCTATATATGGTTTGAGATTGTTTCAACTCAAAATTGTTAATTCTCATATAGAGCACATTTTATTTGTCTTTATTACATTTTATATTACTGTAAAATTACATTATCAAATCTTTTTAAAAAAGTGTAAATTTTAAGAAAAATGAAAGAAAAGGAAACAATAATAATAAAAGAACACAAAAATGTTTTTCTATAGTTAAAAAGGTGTTCACAATTTCAATTTCCAATTGTGGACATTATATAATAATTAGGAATGGTTATATAGTAAGGGTTATTAAAACTCGGTATGAGGCCTTATAAGATTTAGCTTATGTCGCTTGAGCCCAATCTTGATCAAGTTTTAGGTGGCCTAAAACTCAGATGAAGTTTGTCATCAACCCAATCTAATATGACCTGACTTGATACAACTCTTTTCCATTATTGACTGCTCTCCATTATTCTAGAATCCTAATCTAAATCTAGATAAGAAATATGAGAAAAAAAATGGATGCTACAAATTTGCAATTCTTGTAACTACAGATAAAAAGACTTAAGAAAGAAAAGAATTGAGAGAAAAAATGAAACAAGAAAAAAATTGACACTACAAATTTTCAATTTTTGTAACTATAGAGAAGAGGACTTAAGAGAGAAGTAGAAGTGAGAGAAAATAGGAAACATAAGAAAAAAGTTGATGTTACAAATCTTCAACTCTTGTAATTATAGATAAGAAGTTTTTTTTAGCATTTTTGTAACTACAAAGGAGGAGATAAAAATTAATGTTATCATTCAGTCAAAATGCTTGGAGTTAGGACTTGAGAAGAAGACTTGAGATAGAAATATTTTTGGGAGACTTAGAGTTGGCGGGCGACGGTAACACTTGAGAGAAAACAAGAAGAAATGATTGTGAAATGTAGGTCTGAAATATGAAAATTAAAATAAATTAAGTTTGATATAAAACTCATTCAATTCAAATCAAATTCGTTGATTTTGTATTACATCAATATAAACCTAATCTATTTTACTAGGCCTATAAACATTAAACAAAATAGTGGAATACCACAATCATGTATTCATGTTAATAGAGATGCGTAGAAATTCATTTCACTAATCAAATTATTATAGTTGATTAGATAATAAATTTATGTTAATATTTAAATTTTGATTACATTTTTAGTTAAATTTAATAGTCACGTATGATAGAAAATAACAATAAAAATTTAGTAAGAATCTTGCTGATATATGAGAAGGTCCAATAATACGTATGCAACATCCCACTACCATAAGGTATAAACTCGACTATCCAAGGACATTCAAGTACATATCCTATGATAAATGGTATGCTAGAGTAAAAACAAATCCAACTTACACATGGCATCAACTAACATAATTAAAAGTCATCAATTTTTAAAACAATTCCTTGCATTCATAGACAAAAGTTTATACTGTATTTTACAATCCTTATACAAGTTCTAGACAGGAAACTACAAAAAAACAAAATTACAACTCTTCTAATGTTAGTTGACAGATCTTTGAGCTATAACTTAGTCCAAAATGTTCCTTTAATCCAGTTTAAGGAACTAGGTCTCCTGTCTCGTACCTGAAAAGCCAAGTTGCAATTTTTATAAGTTTTGTCAACTCAATGAGTGAACCATCATTGATGATTTCACCCAAGACAGATACACAAAAATCACATATTTCAGAAATATTCATTCAGAACATGTATATTCCAAATACTCGCATTAATATGGCACATCATGTAATCATTGCAAATCAGAACAGATATATACAAATATAGATGCACATGAGACTCCAAATTTGTTATTATTGTTGTGACCGAGTGCCTTTAATATACGGATACAAATATTGGCCTATTAAACTCAGTTAGAATAGAAATCACGGAGCAAAGCTCTACGTGCAGAATACTAAGCTGAAAACTCTATCAAACTGAGTACTCTGATCACAACGCCTTTATCTGAGCATGCATTTTATGAAATGCATCAAATACAAAATATACCATATGTAACAGTCACATATGATGCACAGTCATAATCTCATAGTCATCGGACCTAAGTCCAGCATTCAACTTTCATTGAGAATACGAATATCATTTAGAATTGTTAAACAAATCAAAACACCTCCAATACATTCCCAAATATGAAACTACTCTGTATGAAACTACTCTGACTTTAAGTCTAGTACTCATAAATAGTTAATATTTGGAAGTTAAACATATTCAATCAATCCTAAGAAAATTTATCTAGGTTGACCCACAGTATGCTCCAATATGCTATTGCCTGGATTGTCTAGCAATATCTGACTGGCGTCCAATGTGCTTCTTTATATCATACAAAACACATTGACATAATCACACTTTGCATTCCTTTATGCATATCTATGTATAGAAAATATGCACAATGCATGTTCAATGACGATCCTAGGTATCTTATTATGATTCTTTTCTCCAAATCATTCATATATCAAAAATCTCGTAATTACCATTTGTACTTAGGGTTTGGAACACAATAAAACCATGTGAAACTAATTTCGAAACCCAATTTTTCAATTCAGATTTTTCTAACAACATACTTTCGGGTCAACTTTGCATGATCATTTTGATAAGGTACATGAAACAATTAGGCAACAATTCCTTCTAAAAAATCGTTCTCTAATTTCCTAAGTTTCTATTGACACCAAGATCATACAATTTGATTCAGTATTCCAAAAGCTAGGCTCAATTTACGTTGGACTATTCTTGGTACTATAACTGTACCCTGCATTTAACTTCAAGTCAAATTATGTACTTCTTGAAGACAGAATTAAAATTATATCTCTTCATACAATTTGTAGCCATATGTCTCTAGTTCAATTTAAGTCAAGAATAATTTCATTTGGATACCTACGGATCAAAATATAGTCAAAATACCGAAGTATGTTTGGTGAAATAATCCCAGTTATCATATTCCAGTACTCCTCAACATTTTCATCTCAAATGCAACAACCAATCCATTTCAAATGGCTATAATTTTTGGTGGAGATGAAGAAAAACGTGTTAAAAGTATATTGGTTTAAGAATCAAGTCATTTGGACATCAGATGTAGAAGTTATAGGAAATTGAATGACAGATGTTCAAAACCAAACTCTCTTCGGTATAACGTTGAAAGTTGCAATCATGCCCACGTTCACCAGCGAAGTCGTAGTCGTCTGCGACTTTCTTCAGCGATGTCATGATCTTTAACAATGAAATCGCGATCGTACTCACTTCTTCTTCGAACATTTTTTCTTCTTCTCCTTCCATTTTTTTGTCTTTTTTTTTTCAGATGTTCTCACTTCTCACTTCTAAGTCATCTATTATGCATTTCTAACTCCAATACAATCTCTAAACAAAGCAGAATCAAATTTACCATTCAAACATGAAAAATTCAAAACTCTATATATACTTCATCTCTCCACTATAATTTTTCCAAATTTTTATTCTCGCTTCAATCTTCTTCAATTAACACTTAAGAAACTTAAACCAATTCTTTTAACTTCATTTTAGTTCATCAATACACAACAATTCAAAAAGCCAAGATTCACACTTAAAAATCAAAATCCGATTCTCATACATGCAAATTCCAATTTTCTGCATTTTCTTTCTCTATCTTACTTTCATTTGATGCATTTGTCTATTTTTCCACACTTTCATTTCATAAAAAACTTATCATTTTATCAACCCTATTCCATGACCTCACCAACATCTTTATTTAAATTCATTAAACTCATCTAATTCCATCTCTATAAACACTCCAAAAATTCACACATGAATAGTAACAACCCATATTCGGTTTTCTCTAAACCAGAACAGAGTATATTTATATATATTCCTACACCGAAACTACACTTCTCAAACCACTCATGAATAAATTCATGTACAAAGTTAAAACGTCAACAACAATCACTAACTTGGTTCAGCTAGTGAAGAACATAGAAGAGAATTTTGGTGTTGAGTTTTTCTTCACAATGAAAAACAAAAGCCACGGTAATCTCTTCCTAACCAAAAACATAAGCTATGTGTATTCTTTGCATGCCTTACACTTGTCACTCAAATAATACAACCATATGTCACCATGCATGTAAGCCATTTGTCAATATTTAATCAATCCACGTGCTAGACTAAAATTGGTCCAATTTCAACATTTTTCCTATTCTAAAAAATACTTCAAATTTTATTTTAGAAATTTCCTAAATTTCACCAAAAATTACGAAATAATCATAATATTCTCCCAATAAATTTTCACCATAATAATCCACAATTCATATTTTAATCGCATTAATAACTCAATTATACCTGAAAAATGTCAATGAATGCACGTACTATCATATTCATGTGCAACAATTAATATTCTCATGGATGTGCATGTCATATTTTGCTTAAACATGATATGCATTTTCCTAGTTTCCCAGTAATTTCTCATAATACACTATTCTAGCCTTAACATGGGTAATGAGATGTTACAATTCTCCCCTCTTGACAAAATTTAGTCCTTGAAATTCTTACCTAAATGGTCAAATAGGTAGGGGTACTGATTTCTTATATGCTCCTCGGTTTCCCATGTGGCTTCCTCGTTCGAATGATTCTTCCAAAGGACTTTCACCAATGGGATCACTCAGCTTCTTAGTTGTTTTTTCTGATAACCAATAAACTTAACTGGTTCTTCAACATAGCTCATATTACTAGAGACTTCAATCTCCTAAGTTGGTATCACATGAGTTGGATCCGATCGATACCGCCTAAGCATACTCACATGAAACACGTTATGTATTTGAGCCATTTCAGAAAGTAAGGCTAACTTATAAGCTAATGGCCCAATTCTTTCGATTATCTTATACGGACCAACGTACCTCAGGCTGAACTCACCCTTCTTAACGAATCTCAGTACACCTCGCCAAGGTGATACTCTCAGAAATACTATATCTCCCACCTGATACTCTATATCTCTTCTGTGCTGATCTGCATAGCTCTTCTGTCTATCTTGTGCTGCTTTAATTTTGCTACAAATCAGTTTTACCTTGTCAACTGTATCTTGAATCAATTCTGAGCCTTGACAATTCTTAAACCTTCTTCATCCTAATATACAGGCGAATGACAATTTCTACCGTACAACGCCTTGTATGAAGCCATACTGATAGTACTGTGATACTGATTATTATAGGAAAATTCATTCAAAGCTACATACTGATCACATGCTCTTTGAAACTTCAGATCACAAGCTCTAAGCATATGCTCAACAGTCATGATCGTCCTCTCACTTGACCATCTGTCTAAGGATGAAATATAGTATTGAAATTCAGTTTTGTACCCAAAGTTTTCTGTAAGCTACCCCAAAATCTCGAGGTAAATCTAGGATTCCTGTCCATTACAATAGATACTAGAACCCCATGTAATCTCACAACTTCATTCACATATCTCTAAGGTAACTGATCTAGTGAATAATTTTCTCTCACTGGCAAGAAATTAGCCGACTTGGTCAGTCTATCATCAATGACCCAAATGGCATCATGTTACCTCAGAGTCCTTAGTAAACCCATAATAAAATCTATAGTGATTCGTTCCCATTTCCATTCCAGAATAGGTAACAAATGTAATTTTACAACTGGAACCTGATGCTCAGCCTTAACCTGTCATATGTGTTTAATTGCTAATATATTTAATAATTTACAATTAGTGATTGATGATATAAAATTGGTAAAAATACTCACTTTAATTTATATTTAATTTTAGGTACAATTTGAAAATAAAGAAATTAAAGTGAGTCAAAAATACTCTATTTGAGACATTTTCTAAAGATCAATACTCATTTGTCTTCATGGAGTGGATAAAGAAAATTAAAAGGCGAAAAATGAGGGCAAAGAAGAAAAAAATTTAATTGCAAGTTCAGGAAAAAAAAAAAGTTGTTGGCAAAATGCAGCAACGTTGCGTTCCACGCTGCTCTGCTGCGTGAAACACTGCGTTGTTGGCAAAAAAACGCAGCGCATAGGACAAAAGGCAGGGAGCAAATTAAATGGTGGAGGCCGCATAGAACAAAGAGGAGATGGCACAGCTGTGAAGCACAACATGCATAGAAGAATCACGCAATAGACGCACAAGGGAGAGGCGCAAACAGTAGCGCTAGAGAGGAATAAGTCAAGGTTTAATTGATTTGTGACCATTATTGGTCACACCATCAACAGTAGAGAAGAGGCTACAGAAGACTTGAATCAGCTGGGGGATAGCGCGCAACAGAAACAATAACGAGAGACGCAAGTGCAAGGGAACAACGCAGAGTAGAGGCTGGGCCAAGAATCTCAACACATTAAATCATCACAGTGCCGAGATTGGGCTGAAACAAAGCAAGAGTTAATTAGGGATTTTTCAGTTAGGGACATTAAGATGGAGGTTGAAGTAATTTATCGGGAAAGACTTATGAAGAGCTAGACATTCCGATGTCGGTTAAAAGGTGACATCGACCAACAACCCAAGTTAAGTATTTTTTAATTATTTTGTTATTTCTTTCTCTTATTAGAAATTGATTTTCTTATACTATTTTAATTGATTTGAGTATTATGTACTGACTGCGCGTCGTAACGCAAATCAAAATTAATTAACTAGACTACTACTGTAGCAGTAGCAAGTCTAGGTCAATCCCACAGAGAGTGCGTGTAAAGTTTTTGAAATAAAAATAACCGGTGTTTACGAAAAAGGGGGGTTTTGGATTTTTAAAGAAGAAAATAAAAATAAAACTAACTAATAAAACTAATTAAAGAAAACATGCAAAAAT
>JANZLX010000004.1:19803542-19814738 GCA_025531955.1 Erythroxylum orinocense | reverse complement strand
TCATTTTTTGCATGTTTTCTTTAATTTGTTTTTATTAGTTAGTTTTATTTTATTTTCTTCTTTCAAAATCCAAAACCCCCTTAAACCCAAACACCTGTTAATTTCATTTCATAACTTTACACACACTCTCTATGGGATCGACCTAGACTCGCCACTGCTATAGTAATAGTCTAGTTATTTTATTTTAACCAACGTAACGACGCACGGTCACTTATCTATTGCTTGCGGTTAATTATGTTTCTAAATGGATGGAAGCAAAAGCCACTAAAACTAACGATACCAAGGTTGTTGCAGGTTTTGTTAAGGCTAACATTCTTTCCAGGTTCGAGCATATTTGAGTTAATCCATTTCAAAAAAAGTAATAGACTGGAACATAAAGATTTAACAACTTGGTCTTTATTTGATATAATTTAAAGTTTCAAAAAATGTATGTTATCATCATTATTAAGTTAAATATATTTTCTTGTGATTTCTTAACAATTTGATTTGATTTATTTACTAGGACTTTTAATAAAATAAATACTTCTATAGATCTAATTTGCTTTGACCATATCAATCATTTAGTAGATTGGATTTCTAAGAAACCGAGTTTGAAATAGATGAGAATGACTTAGAAGTCAATATTGGGTGAAAAAGTATTAACATGTTATTTAAGAAGAATTTTGTACCAAATGAGAATTAGAGTCAATACGATTTGAGTGGATATTTAATTGAATAAAGTTTCATGCTTTTTATTTCTTCTTCTTTTTTAATTTCGCTTGTATTTTATGCATGTATTAAATTTTATATATACGATATACAATTCTTAATGTTATAAATTTTATAAATTTATAAATTTTATAAATTTTATCGTAATGTTTGTCACGTTATGACGATCACAATGGTCGCATTGCAGTACCAACGACAGTTATTATCTTCACTTTACAATAAATTTCATATTTTAGTAGTGGTAGTTAATTTATATTCATTTTTGTTTCCTAAATTTTGTTAAGATATGCAGCACAAGGGCAGAAATTAAGCGAAAGAATTAGGTATACAAAAAAAGTGCAAGCAGATCCCTTCCGCATTAATTGCCCTGTGCATGTGATAACAAGATATGAATAAACATGTCTATCTGCAATAATATGTGTGGTCTTATTATCATTCGATTCAGTACGTGAAGGTCACTCTCATGTTACACCATTACAGTTAACATGAATTGGCTTAGTTAAGAAATGTTCCCAAAGCCTTTCCTTGTTAGTTTGTTCCAACATTAATGCCTCTTTTCTCCTTCCACTAGTTCAAACATTTCTCTCTTAGAAAAACCATTTCCTTTTTTGCCATCTCTCACACTCTTTCTTTCCCATCTCTTCCGCTTCCCTACGATTAATTTCTTCCTGTCATCTTAACTATGTATGTGATCTTTAATTTTCAAGCAATAATCGAAACACCCTTCTCCCTCTCTCGCTTTACACACGCACAACTGCAAACAGACACCAAGAAACATACACCAAGTGCTTCTTTGTACTGTTTTTCTTTCGCTGTCTTCTTAAAAATGTATTCCGCTTGGTGTTCTGTTGTCTCTTTCATGTTTTGTTCTTGTTATATACTTGTTTGAACATGGTCTTTCTGTTATTACAATTTGATTTCTCTTTTTCTTCTCTAGTGGTGAACAGCTAGGCTTAATAACTACTCTATACCTAGCCTTTGTTAATCCTTGAGAGGAAATGTTGAGCTCTTGTAACTTTGAATCTGAGGATTCTGAGCAACTGTGTTTGCTTTCCTGCAACTTCTGTAGCATTCTTCTTGCGGTATTTAACCTGAGGCTTCTTATTTCACAGATCTGTAAAGTTCTTCAGAAGTAGAACCTACAGATTCTTGGGTTTTTTTCTATTGTTTTTTATCTTAGTTTTACTTGCTTATGAACTGAACCAGATCTAACATACGTCAATGTCGCACAACTGATAACGCTAGTGTATATCTATCATGAGTTCTTTCTTCTTTTTATTCGTCCAGTTATGTATATCAATGCTCCTGGTCTTTTTAGTATTCTTTTCTATTTTCTCAGCCAAAGAATGCCGTAAAGCGAGAATGATCTTAGTCGACTTTCCCACGAACTGAACTTCCTGCTAGGGTTTATTTCTAGCAGCTACATCATGCACATCCAGCTTAAACTCCTAATTGGAAAGGAAACAAAGTGAGAAAATTTTCAAAGACACACATCAAGGTTTTCCTAATCTGATATGTTTAAATAAAATGAAAACCTACTGCACATTACTAGTGGTCCTGGACTGAATCAATTGGAAGTTGGCAGTTTCACGATGCGGCAAAGTTCGATTCTGTAACATTTCAGTTCACATTGAAGTTTATCTTAATCGCTTTTCTTTTACGCTTTTATCAAGAGAGGACAAGGAAGATACACAAATATATGGCTTGTGGTTTTGCAGGTAAGTGTTCCACGCAGCAGTTTGTGTGAGATGGTGACCATCCGATGCGGATACTGCACAAATATGTGGTCTATAAACATCGGAGCTTCTACTTTGCAATCAATCGGTCAAGAATTTCAGGTGCCGTTTCTTATGAATTTGCTTTAGGCCACTAACAACCCATGGCATAGGGCATAGCCTTTCACAGTCTTGCTTCTTCTGAGGAA
The DNA here is from genome assembly GCA_025531955.1 of Erythroxylum orinocense. Classification (NCBI taxonomy): domain Eukaryota; kingdom Viridiplantae; phylum Streptophyta; class Magnoliopsida; order Malpighiales; family Erythroxylaceae; genus Erythroxylum; species Erythroxylum orinocense. Next base: position 19,812,106 of record JANZLX010000004.1, on the reverse strand, counting down.
ATCGAATGCTCAAGCTTGATTATTTTGTCATTTACTTGTTGAGCTCTGAATGTCTGATGTGATGTCCTCTCAAAATTTAGACTTCTTCGGGATTTAATTTGCTTCTAAGGGTGAAAATAAGGACAAGAAATTAGATGTTATTGGTTTTTCTTTTTTTTTTTTTTTCTCGGTTGCTCTCGTCTTTTCTTCACTTCTTGATATTGCTTCTACTCTTAGTATTCTTAAACACCAGATAGAATCCTCAAGTCGATTTGATAGACACAAGCTTTTACGGCTCAGATCTCAGTATATTGTTTCTTTCCGTTAACCCTTTTCCTCTATTCTGGAGACATGATTTACAGCATCCTCTAGTAAATATGGGCTTTATCTGACTTAAACTGGATGTATACAGTACCTCAATTTAGTCATGTCAATGGTCGTTTACTTTCGTTTGAAACACGTTTTGAGAATCGTTTGCAATCCTAGAAATTGTCAAAGTAATAATATCTATATGATTAGATGTTGAGGCGTGATTGTTGATGGCTGAGAAAACTTGTACATGTAGATAAAATGTGGCCCGATTTCTGTGCCAGGAAGAGATAGATTCTAGCAGTACAAGGCGGGTATCGTTTGTCCAGCAAATAAGAGTGGTATTACCTTACGATAACACTCCATTTAAGTAATACTCGAACAATTCCATCCAGACAAACTTCCAGTATTATGTGTTGGATTATGTGATTGTACGTGTGGTTGTACGTAGCATGGGGTTATCCAATAGAACAATGAAAGCGAAGGCCCATCATATCATGTAAACGGTTCATATTTTAGAATCTATAAATTTCCAATTATTTTTCCTGATTGTAGGACAATTCACCAATTAAGCTACACCTTTATGATGATAGTTAGATTTCTATTGTTGGAGTAGCTTGTAGAACAAAATATAGCAATCACATCCACTGTAGGAATCATCATGATTTATACATATGAATAAAGATGCACATAAATGTTGATAATTTAGACCTCCCAAACTCACACCCAAACATATTTGATAGATAAAAATATCAGAAAATAATAACACAAAAGAATTTACGTGGAAACTCCTAAACCGGAGAAAAACTACAGGCACTGAAAAGAAAATTCACTATGTGAAAAATTCTTACAATCACACAAATTTTCCTCTCATCCAATCCCCTAATATACCAACACACCTATAAAGAAATACCCAAGACAAACTCTTCAACTCTCACCTCAAAAGAGAAATTTAACTACAGTCAAATTTGTCATACAAATCTTTGATTTTATATTGGTGCATTAAACAAGGAAGTAACAACCTTCTTATATAGGCAAGAGTCTTGGCTTAATTGTTGTCTCCAACTATTATAGGACAACAAAGGAGCCAAAAACTTAGCAATCTCCACCTTAGCGACTTTGGTTGATCCCACAACCATACTCTACCTTAATGAAGATCTCTTAAAAATAACATAACTCTCAATGTAGAAAATTATCATGCTTTATAGTATCATGCTCTACCAATAAAGCATACCCACTCAAAATAAACCAATTATAAGTCTTTTATTTCGGCACATGTCGAAAATAACGTTGTTGAAAAATTATAATGCACCTCCCATGTTTGGCTTTCTTAGAAATTCATCAGTCATCGACATAAATTCCACCGCACACCTTGCATTAGTGCCAAACCAATACCCGTGTATAAACTTATGGACCCACTAACAGTAACACATCCTTTATCATGATAACTTTGAGATTAGCGGCATGTCACGAGGATATACATGTTCCTTTTTTTAGAAAGCAAGATCATCATCCATAGAAACAATGTTAACGACATTGTCAGTCTCTCCATTAACTGACCCAAAGCCTTTTGCCGAACCCGCTCCATCTCTCGGACAATTTTCCTTCACATGCCCAGATTGTCTACACATCCAGCATACTGCATTTTTCTTCATGGAGTTCTTCTTCTGATATCTAGCTACCACCAAAGTTGAGTTTTCAGGAGGAACATTTCTTCTACCACTCAGTCTTCTCTCTTCTGAAAACAATTTTACAGTAACTTCAGAAAAAACCTATCTTCTCCTTTCCATGAATCAAAATCAGTTTTATATGTTCATATGAAGGTGGAAGAGACCAGATGAGCCTCAAAACTTGATCCTTATGATCTATACGACCTCCAATTGCCTCCAGTTCAGAGACGATCCCATTGAGAACACTTAAATGATCTGAAATTATAATACCTTCCCTCATCCGCAGTGTATGAAACTGCTCCTTTAGGTACACTCATTTTGGGACGCTCTTTGTTTGATACAACTTTTCGAGCTTTTCCCAGAGCTCCTTTGCTGTAGATATTCCACGCACATTCGCAAGGACATTCTTAGCTAAACACAATCGTATCTCACTTGCTGCTCTCAAATCTAGATCCTCTCAATCTTCATCACTCATAATGGATTTGTTTGTACTGATATCAGGGATTTGTCTGCCTTTTAATGCCTTGTGTAACACCGACTGAATCAAAATATCCCTAACTTGCACTTCCCACAAGCCAAAATTGATTCTCCCGTCAAATTTCTCCGCCTCAAATCTAAGAGGATTCGAAGCCCTATTTCCTGACATTTTTCTTTTGCTCTTCTGCCTTGATGAATTTTACCGTATAAATGAATAGTACACTAAGAAAGTTCCTAGGAAAGAGAGGTGGGTCACAATGGACACGCTTAAATATTAAGTCTTTTCTTAGCCAAAACTTTCCTAGACATGTGCTACCACATTACCACACCAAAAGCTTCACCACACCAAGTGAACCTTTCTCAAGAAAATCTTTTCCAATATGGAAGATCAGTCAAAATTGCGATCACAGAGCATACTTAGAATTTTCAAGAAAAACACACCTTGGCTTTGATACCAATTGTTAGAAATTTAGACTTCCCAAACCCACATCCAAGGATATTTGATAGATAAAAATATCAGAAAATAATAACACAAGAGAATTTACGTGGAAACTTCCAAACCGGAGAAAAACCACTGGCATGGGGAATAAAATTCATAATGTGAAAAATTCTTATAATCACACAATTTTTCCTCTCACTTAATCTTCTAATACACTAACACACCCACAAAAAAATGCCTAAGACAAACTCTCCAACTCTCACCTCAAAAGAGGAATTAAACTAGAGTAAAATTTGTCATACAAATTTTTGACTTTGTATTGGTGCATTAAACAAGAAGGTAACAACCTCCTTATATAGGCAAGAGTTTTGTCTCAATTGTTGTCCCCAACTAATATGGGACAACAAATGAGCCAAAATTTCAACAATAAAAACTATCATGATGTATAGAATGAAAATAATTGAATAGTCACCTTTGCAAGTGCTAGTTGAACTTTGGTCGATGTAGGTGTATAATATTATACACGGAAAATATAGATTAAAAACTCTTTAAACTTGCATGAACTTCATTCGAAATATTGACCCATTGTATACTTTCGTTCCTATTCAAATAAAATTATATATATTCTTGATTCCTTTCTTAAACATAGGAAAGGCCATCATAATGGTTACATAATTTTGAAGGAATGTAATTGTGTTAGGCCATCATAATGGTTACATAATTTTGAAGGAATGTAATTGTGTTAGGTCTCAAATCATGCCCTAGAACACCATACTTCTATTGTGCCACAAATGACTATATCAATAGCCATTGTGCTATTGTGTAATGGGTTTCACTAGAGTATTTGTAAACCCTCATCATTCTAATGTTCTAGTCCGGTTAATATATAGCAAGGGTAATAGCTTCGTGTGGTGGTTTCAGCAGACATATATTTTTTTTTTTTCTTATAACAACTCTTTTTCACGGTGCAATTCTTAAAAGAAAAAGTGCTTAGAAAGGTTTTAGCATAGCGGCGTAGCCCAAATTTATGCTGAAACTTCTGCTTTTTAAGACAAGGATATGATAATTAGCAGTAGATTTTTCTTTCTTGTAGGGCATATTTCAAATTGAAACATGAAATTCTCCAAAGCAATTTATCATTCCGTCGCCTCTTTTGTTCTACGAGAATTAATTAACGTGGATGATGTGCATTTATGGTAATAGATCCAATATAACCTTCATCTGAATGCACTTTTCTCCGGAACCTGGTATTGAACTTCATAGGGAAGTGGAGGAGGTATTATTTTTTCTTTTTCTGGGAGAAGGGAAAACAAGTGTATTATTTTTTGTTATTATTTGATTTTCAATCCCATATACACTTTCATTTAGAAACAAATCTCCGTCTCCTCCAATGAGTTTATACTTTATTTCCTCCACTAATTTCAGTTTCCCAGTTCAACATTACCAGAACTTAGAATTGACTCAAGCTCCTCTTCCAAGCACAAGAAGAGAGCAATCAGGCCACCGGACACGGAGGTCATCAAGGAAAGAGTAGTAAATCAACGTGAGTTACCTATATACCTTTTGAATTGATGATTTTCAAAGAAACTGTATAAATTGGAAGAGTTGAGCAGTTCTGTGTGTTTTCCCCTTTCAGCTCCCAAAAAGAGACACCGAGCACCTTCAGCATACAACCAGTTCATAAAGTAATAAAACTGTCTCTCAATCAAATTCTACATGCGATAACTTTTAGGTATACATTGTTATTTTGGTAGGCATTTTGTATGTAAATGAACTAATAAGTTATGGAAGGATTTTGTTGCATGTAGGGAAGAGATTCAAAGGATCAAAGCCAATAATATGAAGATCACCCACAGGGAAGCATTTAGTACTGCTGCCAAAAATGTAAGTGAATAATCTTCCCATGGCAATCTCTCTATCATTCTAATTTCTGAGATTTTTCTTGTAGAATCATAGATCGATACTAATTTTATTTATAAGGATTCAATTAATTTGTAATATAAGGAAAAGTTGTCCAAATTTAAATTTGTTAGAGAATTAAAAATCGAGCAGATAAGAATGCAAAAGAGATTGATAACAAAAAAATCTTTAAAAATCAAGTGTAAACTTTTACCAACAATTAATTCGGATGAATATTAACCAAAAAAAAAAACCTAGGTATTGCTTGTTGTCATATAATTTCTTTCTTAGTAAGCTTAATTTTGAGCTATTACAAGGTAATATAGTAGTAGTCTGCAATCCTATGAACTAGTTTCCTATATATAAAAGTTTCCTATATCACAAGACTAGAAGTTCTTAACAATATTTAGAAGAATAAAAAATTTGAATTTTGTACGATAATAACAATAGAATTCCAATCGGCAACTCGAATTCAAAATGGAAGGCTCCAAAAGCAACTGACGATCACCATGTCAGTTATAGAACACGCTTACCGGAGTGAACATACAATAACTACTCTACTGTTTATTAACTTACTCTTATTTCTGTCTTTTTCTGTACATCCTCTTTATATGATGGCACTAAGAAGAAGTAAATGTATATCAAGCCTTTTGGTATAGGAAAGTCAGATGGAATCGGATGACTCCTTTAATAGGACATCTTGTTTTTTGATAGAAATAATAGGCATGTTTATTACACTTATCAGCATAACTAATTATCTTCACGGTATTATATATCATGCATGCCTAGCTATTTTTTGAACAAGAGTACGCTTGTAGGGGATGTTTTGTTAGATTTCATGGAATAGGGACGGTGTTAAATTGTCGTTCCAACTCCCCTCTTTACTTGGTTTATGTATAGCTTCCTTGTTTCATGGCGCTGGAATTCATTTGCTACCTAGGTCTGTTTACTGACTTATCTGTGTCATTGCTAGTGGGCAAAATACCATGTTTTGGAGCTGATGATGGAAACCAACCAGACAAGGTTGGACAAGGTAAGCACATCTACTTACTAGCAGTAAACTTGTAACACTTACGAAACAAATTAAAAGATTAACCTCTCCTTTGATTATTCAATAATTTTATGCATTTGATTAAGAGTTTGATACCGAGCAGTCTTTCCAAATCATTATACAATACGTTGCTTCAACTTACTACTTTTCATTTTGCACCCCCACTAGAATCGCTGTGTGCGTGGCAGACAATAGTAATAGTTGGCGTTGGGTAAATGATGCATCAAGTGTTGATATACTGTACTTTGTTTATAGGTACGGTTTTGTTGCTTTTGTCGGCAGACAGTAGGAGATTTTAAGGCATTCCGTTACTTCTGCTTAATTTCTCAGCCAAGTCTATAATGGTGACGTAGCAAAATGACTCCCATATACCAGCATATTGTTTCCAATTTCTTATGGCTGAAAACTTTGTTTAGGCTGAAGGACAACATCCATGATCCTGCTTCAGTAGATGATCCTTGAGGCGCTATATATATATATATATTTATATATTTATGAGAACGAATTAAGAGTGGAGCGGTTAAAATAAGTATTTGCTGATTGCCACTTTCTCAATTAGCAAATGTTTCTATGTCTGTTGTTGCTTTATGTAGAAATTCAGTATCATTTTCCAATGAATTCTTTATCATAATAGTACAAGGGAAAACAAAATAAACATCGAAAAGTAAATGCTTCCATTAGCTCCATGGTTGAGCCTGGAACTGAAAGTGCACTAACGAAAACTTCACGGTGTTATATTATCAGCTTTTGCTAGCTTGCGCCCAATTAAGGAGTTAAATCGGTTGTACTAGTAAGTGCCAAGGAACATTAATTAATGTGAAAAGGACGTCGCGAAAATTACACGTCAATGTCAAATCAAAACAACTTAAGTTGACAATATCAAATTCTGTATCAAACGGAAAGAGACACACCTGCATTAAACCTTTAAAAATTAAAGATCCTTGGAAATAAATTTTGTTGTTGCTTTGATATTAGATGGGAAGGCTACCAAAGTACAATGAATGATGCAAGGACAACAGATTGAACCCTTTAGAAGTTTTGACCTTTCCAACGCAAGGCGCTTGCTATCCTTGAAGATGAGCAAAGGATACTCATAGTACTTATCTTACAATTTCCGAGGTAGTTGTTGGACCTAGTATCTATTGCATTAGTTCATGGAGGATCTGTTCTCTAGCTTGGCTCTTAATTTGGAAAATGTGGTTGTTCTTTTCCTTATACATGGAGTTGCCAAGGGTAGCGCAGCATATGTGTTTATTTCCATCTGCTCTTATATCCTTTGCTTATATTCCACAAAGTCTATAAAGCATTGACTCTAGTTAGGTAATAGACAAAGCCTTTTGATTTCAGTCTAGACGATGGCTGAGTTATCCCACGAGAAGAAGAGGTGACAAATTGATTAAGGCTCATTGTTGAATAAACATCAGACTTGGAAAAAGTCAATGAAATTGAACCTATCTATCTATAGATGGCAATTAGGCTCAAGTTCAGCCTACCCCGCCTCAACCTAGCTCGAGGTTAACGAGTTAGATCTAGGTTGATCGAGTATAGGCCTTAATTTTAAAAAAAAAATTCGTGCCCTAGCCAATGCAGAGGCCCGATAACTATTGTAGAACATGACATCATTTTGTAAAAAATGATGTCATTTTTTATTTTATTAAACAAAATAAAAAATAGTTTAGGCCCAATTGAGCAACAGGATAGGCCCAACCCCCCAACAGAAAGCTCCCAGGCCCAACCCATTGCCATGCTTATATCTATCGTTCCTACTTTTCCTTATACACTAACCACGTTAGGAAGGAGATTTTTGGCAGTTGGTTCTTACACCATATTCTTCTATATTGAGTAGAGGTGTTCATAGTAGGGTAATCTGACTCGTTCATAAATAACCTGAACCTAAACCTCAATGTCAGGTTCGACAATTTCACGAACCTGAACCTAAACCTGAACCTAAAGAACCTATAGGATCGGTTAATCTATTTTCAGGTTCGATTTTCAGGATAACCAGAACCTATTCAAATTAATATATATGGTAAAAAATTATTTAAAAAATTGGTGAAAATAAATACAAATTATTCATAAAAGTATGCATATAAAATTTATCAAAGATTAATCAAATATGTTAAACCCAAGCAAAGTAAAAATAAGACAAATAATGTCTTATAAAAGATCCATACTAGAGAAGAAAAAAAAGAGATAAATTATTAAACAATTATTCTTCGAATAGGATGGTAGGATGATCCACTTTTATACATAAAGCTACATCTGTAGAGAATAAAAAGAGTTAAACTCGTTATTTCTTTTTAATTAAAAAATAGCTTTTTATTTATTTGTATATTAAACAAGATAAAGTAAATTAGATTACCTTATTCAATTTGCTCAAGTTCTTCCAGTCTCTCTTCCATGTAAAGAGGAGCTTGTGATTTTCTCAAACAATCTTCTCCACAAATATGAGCCTCCACCTTCTTTGGAGTAAGAGAACTACGAAATAAATCAAGCACTCGACTTCTTGTACTAAAAGCTGACTCAGATGCAACAGTGAGAGAATGAACTATTCTACTAGATCTCATTGACTGAAAAATAAAAAACTATTCTTCTAACATCATTAAATCTTATTTTATCATGTTAAAATAAATAATAAAAAACTAATAAACACAAAAAGTATCATTTTTCTTATTGCAACTTAGTGTAGAAAATGCAATTAATATCATAGTTAAAACTTCAAATATTATATTATAAAAAG